>SJJU01007414.1:6517-18140 GCA_012932125.1 Conopomorpha cramerella
CAAGTTCGAGCTTAATCTTTTTTCTCGACTTTTGGATATAATAAAAAAAAAAATATATTAAATAATTCCATGCGTGTTTCGTTAAAAAAACACTTCTGTCGCTTGTTATTAAATGAAAAACAGTGTTCTGTATAAACCCTTTACCAGGATTTTTTTACATTTAAACATTTTTATGTCACTGTTTCATTGTTAGGGAACGACAGGGATAAAAAAACGTATAATTTCAACTACACACATCAAAAGTGTCTAGGGATCAAGAACATTTTTAGCTCTAAAATAAAATCTAATTTATTTAAATCAAGAAAAGGATTGATCTCCTGACTTATCAGCACATTTTGAATAAATTATGAATGAATTCAGTTTTTGTAAAATATATTCTTAATTGCAATCTATTATATAAAAATGAATTGATGTTCGTTAGTCTCGCTAAAACTCGAGAACTCTGGACCGATTTGGCTAATTTTGGTCTTAAATTACACGTGGAAGTCCAGGGAAGGTTTAAAAGTTGTATTTCATCCAATACACGAGGTACAAAGGCGACTTTCTATGGCAAAACAACAATTAACCTTAGTGTTTAATGACATTCATATGAGTTTCAACCTTAGGGTGGTAGAGCAGATTCTTGGCCGACTGTACACGGTAAGAAAAAACGTCGAGTAGAAACAACACGCGGCCTATTGGAGTGTAGAAATTATGACCTAAAACAATGCCATTTTTATATGTAAGAGGGTAATTTCTAAACTACGTTGGAACACTTTGTTTGGCCAAACAACATTCTAACACATATATTTCTTAACATAAAACTTATTAAAAATACTCTTATCTAACTACCTAACACAGTCATATACATAAATATTTGAAGAGATGGTATTTTTTTATCCGTGCACAATTTAAAAAAAGTGTACAATAATATAGCCCAAGCTTACGGTCTTGAACTATTCGGGTTCTAAGGTCAAGAAATAAAACGAAATCTGACTGTCAAAATTTGCTTACAACTGTCAATAAAGTACGAAATATGACAGAACTATTGACCACATTTTGACAAATTTATTTCAGAGTTCAATTGATAAATCTTACCCTAAGGGAACAAAAAACTGTAGATAAATAATACTTAAATGGAAATACTGTTTTACATACGAATATACAAATATTTTTTAATACAAATAATAATAAATATATTTGTGTTTTCGCTTAAATTATCACACTTTATTATAATAATTATTATCTATTTCTTGAGCACAAAATTATAATATACATGCAACGCTTCTATTAAATACGACTTTCCATGCTACATGCAAATAATAACTTAATATTTATGACTATTTCTTACAAAATTATTTACATATAAACATTGAAAAATAAAATTGGCACTAAGTAACATTGGAATGTCAAAATTGATGTCAATTATTTCATTTTTGTTTTTTTTTCAAATACACCACTTATATTAATAATAAATATCTTCAAAAATAACAAAAAGAAAAACAAGTAAATCATGCGAATAATAATACTTATTTTGAAATACGATTAAGCGGATTTGTACCAGTCTCACTAGATCAGTTATTTTATACGCTGGTTAATTTAAAATATCTCTAATATTTTATCTGCCAAGACGATGATGTAGCTGTTTTTAGTTTAGATTTCAAAATTATAATGGAACTAATGAATTACAGATATATGATTCACGTTCGTTTATCACCGAACCAAAGTAATCGAACTAGTGAGACAAGAAGCCGGTTTTTGGGCTTAGTAATTCTAAAATACAAAATTCAACACCGTATAATAATTTTAATAAAACAACAAATGGAAATAATGGGAAAAAGCTAAATGCAGATGGCGCTTAATTCTCTTGACTCATAATATGACCGATCAAAATGAGACAGGATTTGCTTAGCAAGTGCCTCCGCTTTAGGATTTGATTTTGAAAGGCGTGAAGTATGAACATTATACAATCTTTCATCTTGAACTGTAAAAAAATAAGAGTTGATTTTTTTCCCCATTTATCCACAATTCAAAAGTAATCTTAATCTATCGACGCAATCTAAGGGCGAATATTAACAAAACTAAATCTGACATTGTACATTTTTTTCCTTAAAACTGTCAAGTACGAAATTTGGCAGAACTTCGACAAAAATATGACACGTCAAAGTCACTGACAGTAAATTAGCCAATAGTGCTTTCTTGGGTCAAGTGAAACTAGCGCCATCTGCATTTAGCTTTTTCCCATTATTTCCATTTGTTGTTTTATTAAAGTTATTATACAGTGTTGAATTTTGTATTTCAGAATTTCTGGGCCACATAGTTTTCGTTCCCATTTATGTTATAAATACCTAATCCTAGTGATCAAAAATAAAAACAAATAAATATAAGGACTAGTATGTCATATGGGCCACCGGTATAGAAATAAAAAGTTTATTTTAATACAGAAATAATACTACGAAACTATGCTCAGGCCGCCTATCAAGAGCTGCGTGTAAAAGGACCCCGAGCAATGGTCTTAGAAATTTTTACCATGGCTACAATGTAGGGAAACGAAAAAAAAATTTTTTTTCTCCATACAAAATGTCATATCCGCAGGCAAAAAATTGCCTATTTTGTCCCCACATTGTCGCCATAGTAAAAGTTGTTCACATTGACGAGCCCAACAACGTTTTCTACGACCATTGCTCGGGGTCCTTTTACACGCAGTATGTTTTTCTCTCGCTGTGTGAGAGGGACAGCTCTAGACTTGTGGTATAACACTGTCTCTGTCACACAGCGTAAACAATATTAATTTAAGCCTCATGGTATGGACCAGTACTCAGGCTATTTGAGCATTGTTTGTATCTTTAATAAACAAACGCGGTTAGAGCGAGACGAACGATACTTGCGCAGAGAACATCTCGAGATGAGTTCCAGAATACGGGTCTTGAAGCGTCATTCGTGACCGTGAATATTAATGACATATGACTTACTCCCGATGGTCCATTGATTGTAACAAATATTGACTATAATTATTCCAAGTTTTAAACGGGTATTATAGCGCAAAAAATAACCAAAGATAACCTTTCAGCTTACCTTCGTTCCACTCGCTCCAGCTCGCGACCACGACACATGTAACTGTGTCGAAACGTCGGGAAAACAACGAAGGTAAGCTGAATGCATATCTTTGGTTAATCTTCGCGCTATAATACCCGTTTTAAACTTTTAATATCATATATATAAGTGTGCGTTTCCTTAAAAAATGATATAATTATACTTCCGCTAAAAACCGTATAAGTACAGGTATGTTTAAAAAAGGGACTCTCCAATGTGCATACGCTTTCTTTTTATTGCGAAAAATGTTAAGCCTTTTCAATCTTTTCTCCTTTTAAATCAGCCTCCTTTAAAAAGCCGTGTGGTGACGGCGAATAAAATACATGTGTCACCACCCCAGCACAACTTAACCCGTCGTGGGGGTCTGTACGAGGCGATCGAGGGTATCTCTCTCTCTCTCTCTCTCTCGGGGCTCTCCCTCGTGCCTGACAAAGCTCACAGGCTATACTTTTTCTCCCTATCCTGTGGGACACGTCACTAAATAGAGGGTGTTATGTTGTGTTCCCAAGGTACCCCAGAGGTGCAGAGGGCCTTGACAAGATCACGGCACGCCTTCCTGTCCTCATCAACGTTCTTGGCCTCGCTCCGACTCACTCCTGTGGCAGTTAGGCGCCATGACTGAACGGGACGGCCTCTGGCTCTCTGGCCGTGTTATAGTTTGTATAAAATAATAGAACTACGCGAACGAAATCGCGGGGCGTTCACTAGTACCACATAAAAGACTTTCCTATGAAAACTTAATAATAAATATATCTTGAAAACAGTTCTTAATCTTAATTATATTATTATAATATCTGTACTTCACGAATTACCATCGATAATTACATTCATTACAAAAAAAAAATCAACACACATTATTAATAAAACATTTTCATATTCAAACAGACACTTGTATGAAATAGCCGTTAACTCGATCAGTCAATCAGTCCGGCTGTCAGTCGTCGGATTGATTGATTGATGGTCGAGGATTGACATTTATTTTTTATCTTAAAATTTTTGTCACTAAAGAATAAAATTACAGTTATCCAAGTCTTGAATTTGTTTATTCAATTTTAGGCTAAAAACCTTTGACCGTCTTAAAACATTATTTAAATTATAATTTGTAGGTATAGATTTGATCCTGCCCATGAATATATTATGGCATGCATAAAGTTACAACTAAAAATCGTTCCCGGCCTGAAATTAAGCAAAGGATTTTTTAGATTTAACCAATTAATTATAAGCAAGTAACTTTAATGTGACATGATTTCATTAAAAAATAAACAAGCTTTTTCCATGTGACAAAAATTCCTTCCTATTTCTGTCATTCGATGACACACTCTCGCGTATGTGCAGGTTCAAAAATCTATACTAACAAGATACAAAAGTCGTTTATACCCGAAAAGTTCCTTTTTGGATTAAAAAAAAGTGGAAAACAATTCCCATTATTCCGATTTGTTACCCCAAACACTCCGCGCAACGCATGTACGAGAATTTACCCTAAGCTAGGTTTTTTCCTAAGATTTTCTCTCATTTTTCCGATGCCATCATCGCACTGGATACTATAGGACCAATGCTGAGAAAGTATTTCTAAGAAATTACCCTATAAAAGGGCAAACAAATATTAGGTTACTAGGTAAAATCCTAGCTTACCAGGTAACTCCTAGCTTATCAGGTAAAATTCTGGTTTACCAGGTAAAAACTGATCTTACCAGGTAAAATTCTAGCTAACCAAGTATCATCCTAACTTACCAGGTGAAATCCTATCTTACCAGGTAAATTCCCAGCAAACCAGGTATCATCCCATCTTACTAGGTAAAATCCTAGCTAACCAGGTATCATCCTATCTTACCAGGTAAAATACTAGCTAAACAGGCAACATCCAAGTTTACTCATCAAAAAATTTTGGGGTAACACATCGGAGTAAATACCAAAATTGCATCAGTAAAGAACAACAGGGTACAAACTCAGTAAAAATCCAAAACGACGGTAAACGGTAAAGGTTCTTAAAACCTACAATTGACCGTATGTTACCGACTGTTATGTCTGCACACCTCGCAGCGCGCCATGTCGGGTGTGTACCGCTCAATTTGAAAAGTGGCGTTCTCCACTCTGAATGTGGTCCGCGCTAGGTTCTGGCACGAACGTAGAACTGTGTCGGGGTCTGTCACTTCGTCTGTGGAAAATAAGATGGTACTATTAAACGTGGTATTCATAGAGTTAGAAAAACGTTAGTGCATTGCTAGTGAAGGTATCAAAAGCTGGCCAAAAGTAAGACACACTGGTAAAAAATTTAATAAATTACAACACCAAATCAAAACAATATGCAACCACTAGGAGTATGTAGATGGCAGCAGTGGTAATACCAGTTTAACAATGTTATTATATACTCAGAGGCACAATTAACCGCCCACTGACATTTTCCGATGTAACTTCATAAATTCATTACTGCATGATTTTTTCACTTGAGGGTGTCTTAAAAAAAGGTCATAAAATGTTTCAATCTATCATAAACTACTCACTTAACAAATTGTCATTCAACACCATAAGAATTTAGTTATTATTAACCAAAGTTGTGATATTCTAAAACCGCGGAACTAAAAATAAATTTTTCAAGTATTGTGTTAATATGGTGAAAAAAATATAAATACAGAAAAATTGCTATATGGTGAAAACAAAGTTAATATTGTGAAATAATAATTACACATACCTCACCTTTATCATACACCCGAAAGATCTTTTCCAATCCTTATGCTGAACAGTGCAAAAGTGAAATTATACTGTGTATTTTAGTGAACGAATACGCCATCTTGTAAAATAGACGAACTGTGACAAACATTCAAGAAACGGCTTACAGTAGGCAATAGAACTGCACAACAACGTAACACAATATTTAAATAGTGATATTGTTAGTGATTCAGTGCAAATACATCCAATATTTTAAAACATAACCTATATTATTGTGCTCCAAAACAAAACATATAGGTGCACAATATACTGCGACCCCTGTGCCGCCATCTAGTATCAAACAGAAGAACTACTATTGGAACCAGTTCTTTTGCTACTCACCAACAGAGGTCACTCTAAAATGTAGAGCAATCCATAGCCTATAGATTTTATGTAGAGACAGAAATCGAATCTTGATGTAGAGACGGATACTGACCAAAAGTAGAGACGGAAACTAACCAAATAAATGTAGAGACAAAACTTGGACAAATTGTGTGTGAGGCAAATTTTTTGTCGAATTGTATCAAAATGCCTGGAAATAGTAACACACTATGTCATATATGTAAAAAACACGCCTATGTTTCAAATCGCATAAACTGTTCATCGTGTAAAGGTGTTTATCACTACAAATGCCTGGATATTTCAACCACTGAATATAAAGCCAACTTACAGCTTTACGACAGATCTTGGAACTGCAACCAATGTAATACGAAGAGACAAAGAAGCAACCTCGATATTACCACTGATTCGGACTGTGATTCACCGCAAGGAGACACACTCATAGAAACTGAGCAATCCACCACAACACCCTCCCACTTGCAAGATATCGACACGCTACTGGACTCTAAATTGCTCCGTATCAAAACGTTGATTGTGAAGGAAATTGTGCAGGAACTGTCAGCTACTATTGAAATTAAAATAACGACTGCAATGAATTTCTTTAGACAAGAAATTAAAAACGAGTTAAACACTTTCAATCTTGAAATAAACAGAACCAATGAGCAAATTTGTATTCTACATGAACAGATAAAAAAGATTGAAGAGGAAAAGAAGGAACTATGCAAACAGGTGGAGTCTATCTCGAGAAAATTGAGCCAAACTGAGCATGTTAAAAACAGATCTGAAAACCATACGGATGCAGACGAGCTTAACAAAACTTTTGTCTTATACGGTTTGAACGAGAACTATGATGACGAATTCTATCTTCTTGCTAACCAGGTAACAAATATACTGTATGAGCTGTATAACGTAGACCTCACCGGTTATATTGAAGATATTCAACGTATAGGAAGACAAGGAAATGGTCGCCGACCTTTAAAAGTTGAGCTACTAAGTAAGAAAATGACAAAGTATATTTTGGATAATACGGAATACCTGAGAAATTCTGGTCTGTACATTTCCAAGTACTTAAATGAAAACGCTCGGCGTGAGAGAAGTAAAATGCGTGAACTATTGCAAACAGCCAGACGAAACGGAAAACATGCTATAATACGAAACAACATACTAATAATAGATGGTAAACCTCAAACGGAGGAAAAACCAAATAATTCCAACCAATTCGAAACAAATCAAACTAATATGAACATCACAAATACGGGAGCAAGGAACAAGGACTACTTTCGAAACTACTGAAAAAGAAATGAAAATACTTTTCTATAACTTGCAGAGTTTATATAGCAAATTAAGCATATTTGAAGCATTTCTAGATGATAATCCATTCCACGTCTTGTGTATTTCAGAATCATGGCTCACTGAAGAAAAAATCAGTCTAGTTAATTTTCCTGGTTACAAAATAGCATCATCATACTGCAGAAAATTATACCGAGGTGGTGGAGTATGCTTACTACTTCGAGAGGAATATGAGTACTTAGATAGAAATGACATAACAGATTTGTCAATAAATTATGCTATAGAAATGTGTGCAATAGAAATACTAAACGAGAATTTAATTATAGTTATTATTTATTGGAATAGAAGAGAGGAAGAGACTTTTTATAAACAACTAGAGACTCTATTGAAACGCGTCAATAATAAAAATCCAAAATACAGAGTAATTATAGGCGGAGATTTTAATATAAACATTTTAGATAACAATAACCAAACAAACAACTTCCTTAACCTAATGCTACAGTACAATTTTAAACAACAAATAATAAGTCCCACCCATGGCTCAAATTGCTTGGATCTGATTTTCACAAACTTCAACGATACAACAGTTGTAAACGTACACGATTTTGGCCTTTCAGACCATAAAGGTACCTCTATAAAGATTAAAATAAAAAAATCTATAGAAAAGAATACCTGGTTTGTTATGAAAAGACTATTTACAAACAAAAATATAAAATCTTTTAAACAAGAAGTACAAAAAATTAATTGGCAAAATGTGATAAAATCTGATGTAGACCTAAACAGTAATTATTTCAACTTTATTAGTACTTTGAATTCCATACTAAATTATTGTATACCCGTAAAAATGATTAAATTGAAGTCAAACTATAAAAAACACTGGCTAACGACTGGGCTCAGAGTATCATGTCGCAACAAGAGACTATTAAAGGCACTCTCACATAGTGTAAACAACGATGTTCTTAGGGCATACTATAGAAAGTATGAAAAAATGTTAAAAACCTTGATCAATCTTTCTAAAAAATTTAATTATATAAAGAAAATAAACTTAGCAAAAAATAAAGTAAAAGCAATGTGGTCTATCATAAATGAAAGGACAAATAAGCACGTCCATAAAGATAAACATAATATGACCCTCAATATAAATAGCCAACTCATCTCTGATCCCTATCTAGTTGTAAACTCTTTTAATAAACATTTTACAATGATCGGTAGTGATTGTAAAAACTTATCAAATGAAAGTTCACCTCGCTGCCGCCCCGTACTGACCCGCGTGGAAAATTCCATATATCTGACTCCTGTCACTTGCAAAGAAGTATTCGAGATAACAAATAAATTAAAAACTAAGTACAGCTATGGTGTTGATGACCTCCCACCTACTCTCATCAAAGAATGCTCCGATGAGTTAAGCTATCCTTTGATGAGGCTCATTAACAGATCATTTCAAGAAGGCATTTTTCCAGAATCATTAAAAATAGCAATAGTCAAACCAATACATAAGAAAAAGTCTCAAGATAAAACAGATCCTAACAAATATCGCCCCATCTCATTACTACCTACTTTTTCAAAAATTTTTGAAACAGCAATGTGTAATCGAGTTTATAAATTCTGTGAACATTTCCAAATACTAGACGATAATCAACATGGTTTTAGGAAAAAGCGGTCTACTATTACTGCCGTCTATAATTACATACAAGACATTTTAAATACTATCAACAATAAGGAATACGCAGTAGGGATATTTTTGGATATGGCAAAAGCATATGACAAAGTTAAATATAATATATTACTAGACAAATTGTATGACATAGGTATACGTGGAATGGCTCACAAATGGTTTGAATCATATTTGCAAGATAGAATACAATATGTCGAAATAGATTTTTATAACTATGATCTAAACCAAATAGAAAAAATTAGGTCCAAAGGTGAGACTATAAATGCCTCTATCCCGCAAGGCAGTGTTGCTGGCTGTCTTTTATTCTTACTCTATATCAACGATCTCCCAAAAGTCATCAATGAAACTTGCGTCTTATTCGCGGATGATATTTCCCTTTTAACAAAATGCCAAAATAACAATAACATAGAGGGTGTTCTCACTTCTACCCTAAATAAAATAACTGAATGGATGACTGACCACAATCTTGAAATAAACTATAACAAAACAAACCTCATGATATTCCACCCAAGACAAAAAAAGCCTCTCAATTTCAATCTCAATTACAATAATACAGACATCAAAATTGTTAACCATTTTACGCTTCTTGGCATAGAAATTGATACACACATAAACTGGAAAAACCATATAAACCTACTATCCAAAAAAATTTCTAAATTTACATATGCCCTAATCCAAATCAAAAAGACTACAGATCTTAAAACAGCCCTCACAACCTATTATGCGTATGCATATTCGTGGTTTAGCTATGGTATAATTTTGTGGGGAAACAGCGTTGATGCCCCATCATTACTTATGCTCCAGAAAAAGCTTATACGTATTCTGACTAATATAAATTTCATGGATAGTTGTAGACCACACTTTCGTGAATTGAAAATCTTGACTTTGCCATCTATTTACATCTTGGAAATATGCAAGTTTGTGAGAAATAACCCTAATATGTTTAAAACCCGTAACGAAATTACTTCACATTCTCTTCGACACAAAAACAAACTGCTATTACCTACTTCAAACCTATCAATGCATTCATCCAGCACATATGTCATGGCAATTAAAATCTATAATCAATTACCTAAAACACTAAAAACTGAACCAAATAACCGTAAATTTTGTAAAGCCCTAAAGCAATTTTTAATTAATAAAGCCTATTACAGCCTCTGCGAGTACTTTGTAAGTAAGTAAATTCACTACATTCATTAAAACTTTAAAAAATCATAATTTCTCACGCGTAAAGAATACTTAATGATAAACTATAAAAATGTCCAACACAAATAAGTTAAACTATAAGCAGTATGCAAACAGATACCTAGGTAGGTAGATACTATTCAACATATTGTTCAAATAGGCACATTATTTCTTTGTAAAAAAAAAAAAAAAAATTATATTACCAAAATATTTTCTAGTTACTGTACTACAACTAAAACACTATCGTTATAATATTAAGTATCTGATTGTATCACCACTTGCTGTGCCCAACAAGGCTCATGATGTTGTACCTCCTATAGTCTGTACTAATGTTCCATCCTAACATTGTGAAATGCAATAAAGAATTGAGATTGAATTAAGATTGTTTTATTTCCGTCGACGCCGTAATAGACTAAAATACGCATCATCATCAAATAATATTCCGATCTTCAATATCAGAATCGGTGAAACAGTCACAATTATTTTCTGTCACAGGACCATCACGTCGCACCGGCAGCTCTGCTGCGATTGTTGAAAACGAACGTTATCGTCAGGAAACGAAGAGCCGTTTTGTAACCCCACTGACATCACTCACGTCGCTCTACGAAGTCATTTGTGACGTTTATCAATCAGGAGTAATCGGAGCGTGTATTGCATTTATTTATTATACTAGCTGTAGCACGCGGTGTTACTCGCATTTTTTCGTTCCCGTGGGAATTTGGGGATAATATCAATAATGTTTTATAGCCTAAAAGCCTTCCTCGATAAATGTTCTATTCAACACAAAACGAATTTTTCAATTCGAACCGGTGGTTCCGTTGAGATTAGCGCGTTCAAACAAACAAACTCTTCAGATTTATAATATTAATATAGATAAATACATTTTTTTTCCAAAAAGGGGTGGACAGAACAATAGGATCACAATTACCCCTCGGCCATAATAAGGAGTAAAGAATATCGGACCTTCAGTTACAAGTTTGGTACATAACTCATAGCTCATAATTTATTCAAAATGTGGTGATAAGTCATTGATAGAGGCATGGTGAATTAGGTAGGAGACCAATCTAGAATATTAGATTTGATTTAAATAAATTAGATTTTTTAGAGCTAAAAATGTTCTTGATCCCTAGACACGTTTCATGTGTATAGTATGTCATACATATTTAGTGAGCTTTACACACGTCTTTTTACCAATATAACTCTGTAACGTTAGAGCAGGTATATATTTTCAAAGAAAACACCGACTTCTACCTGTACTAGTTGCCTGCCCCTATCATCTTTTAAAGTTCCCCTCCTTGTATCGGGTCTGCCATTAAACCCTGACTTTCTTATCATGGGACCACCTTTGAAATATCT
>SJJU01007415.1:0-15579 GCA_012932125.1 Conopomorpha cramerella
GCTTAATAAACTGGAGCGTATCGAGCCAGAGCCAATATACTTTAGGGATCTGGTTAGCAGTCGAGGGAACTTTGAACGCTTGCGTGAGTTTGCTAATCGCTGGCATACAGCTCGAAGAACATATGAAGCCTGTTAACGACTGAAGAAGCGACGAGGACCCGACGCGAAGTCTCCGTAATGTGGTCGTCATGCCCCAGAAGGTGGAGAGTTGGCAACAAAACAGGGATGGATAAAGATTATGTGTATGGAGTCAAGAAAACGTGTGCGTTGAAAAGAGGCAAAAGCATGTAGATGCGTCTCGCACGTCTCCAGAGAATGGCCCGTACGCCGAGAGGCAGGTAGGGCTTGGGTGGTGGTGGGATTATCCCTGAACATATGTTGCAACCAATCGAAGTGCCTGTTATGTATTTTCATTTCATTCTTGGAGCGCTGTTAAAGAGCGTGACGCGGGATTTTTGCCCACAGTAGTAATTTTGAAAGTATATATTTCACAAGAAGCGAAAAGAAAATATAATCCGCAGGCACATTTTCTCCACGACACACACTCGCTGAAAGTTGAAGCTCATCACCAGACAATTAATGAATGTCACATCGTTAAAGACTGCCTTGTCAGAAAATGTCAGGAAATAATTACAACATATAACAAGAGCACACAAGAGAAAGCAACCACAGCTTATACGACTAAATGTCACCGGAGCATAATTGTACAATACTATCTGTACCGCGTGGTGTTACTCACGTATTTTTTTTACATCCCGTTGGAATTTCGGAATAAAAATAGAATATGTCCTCCGGGGACAGTTTAGCTTCCCAACTTGGTGAATCCCTCCAGCAGTTTTTGAGTTTATTCCACATCCACATACCACAATGTTAGGTTCTTAAGATTAAGCATCACATATATGCTATCACAGGTACATGACAAAATTGCGGACCCTGCTGGGCACAGCTGTTGTTGTTACTCGCATTTTTTCGTTCCCGTGGGAATTTGGGCGTAGTATTAATAATGTTATATAGCCTTAAGCCTTCCTCGATAAATGGTCTATTCAACACAAAAATATTTTTTCAATTAGAACCAGTAGTTCCTGAGATTAGCGCGTTCAAACAAACTCTTCAGTTTTATAATATTATTATAGACAGTAAGAGAGAGGAATGTAGTAAAGATTCATTACAAACATTCATACAACTCTTTCCTTTTACAATATTAAGTATAGATGTAGTCTAGTTAAGCAGCAAACGATAAAGATCCGTGTATGAATAACTAGAACATAATAGGATTACCAACATCGACCCAGTTTGTGTTGAGCAGTTAACGTCGCACAACCATGACAATGAAATTACTATAAGCCCTCCAAACAACGCGCACACACCCAATATACTGTGACCGTAATCCGCGTGGAGTCACCGCCCGACATACGCTTCAAGCTGAGCTGATAGACACAACTGCAATAACTAAGCTCTCCGGACAGTTGATAATCGCTCGTCAAGAGCAGTGTAATAGTCTGTCCCAGAAGCACCAGCGCAAGCTGACAGGTGAAGCAATACTGCCCATTATGAAACACAAGCTCAACACGATTATGACAAGGAATCTCGTTAAAGAATGGTGGTGTGGTGCAGCAGCATTCGTCGGAGTCGTGACCGGCGGTAAAAATATTCATCAATCTAAACTGAAGATAGATGTCAAACGGAGCATTGGAGTAAAAGCGACGGAATTGAAAAAGCTCCACGTAAAATAGAACGATCGGCCGAGATGCGGGAGCAGGGGCTGCGGACGCAACACAATGCACAGTTTCTAGAACGCTTTTCTTCATTCCATCGTGACCGTCAGAAGACGTTTCCGAACTTATTTTGTCAACTGTTTACTGTGAGAATAACCCCCTTAGCAATAAACACGTTGTGTCTTATATAACGGTTATTACAGGTCTTCTTGAATTGGTTATTCCGTATTTGACATACAACTGACAAGTCAGGTTGAGCTTTGTGCATCTTCGAAATAGCAATTCCGCCATTATTAGTAAGTCCCTAAATATTTTTTTAGCTAC
Organism: Conopomorpha cramerella; assembly: GCA_012932125.1. Lineage (NCBI taxonomy): Eukaryota > Metazoa > Arthropoda > Insecta > Lepidoptera > Gracillariidae > Conopomorpha > Conopomorpha cramerella. The sequence goes on from SJJU01007415.1 coordinate 2,040, forward strand.
CCCCCATATTTAAGCGACTGCAAAAATAACGTTTCTCAATTCGACAGCATACGCTTTTTTTTTTTGTTCGCGGATAACTTCGCTGTTTATGAACCGATTTTAGTGACTTTGTTTTTGGTGGAACGAAGATATTTCAAAGGTGGTCCCATGACAAGTTAATCAGGATTTGATGATGGCAGACCAGATAAAACGAGGGGAAATTTAAAAAATCGTAGAGGCGACTAGTAGTAAGTAGGAAGGTCTAGGACCATTCTTTTTTTTTTTTCAATTATTTACCTACTTAAACGCCACTATGAATACAAATGAAATAAATTATTGTAAGCACAACAAGCGGAGATGGTCGTAATTTTTTCCTGGGTTTCAACACCCTCCACAAGGGAGCGTTATCGGCCACTTAGGGAAAGACTGATCAACAGGTTTCATTGAAAAGCATCGGTTGTAAGAAAGACTAACACACATCTACCCGCTAGTTTCCCTGTTATAGCTTCCTCCCCCGCGCGCCGCGTACCTGCCTGAGGCGACGTTACAATTAAACGGTTAACCATTGGTAGGTTTTCGTGTGAAGTGTATAACTGCAAGTGCCGTAGCGTGACTGAGTACAATTTCACTCCGTGACTCACGAATTAGAGCTCAAGATCGTAATTACACAAGTTATTCCTTGAACACCCACAAAGCTACGATTACTCGGTAGAGAGGAAACGATGCCCTTCATTGGAAAAAAATATTTGCAAATATATACTACACATTTCGGTGTTTATTTTTAGGAGTAATTTTAATGGTATAGATAATATTTTTTATAAGTATAGGTTGCCGGATTGGAAACGGAGGGCTACCGAAGTAGTTTCAAAATAAAGAATAATTACAGTAATTTCAGTACACATACACAGTTAATAATGAGCATACGTGCAAGGCCGACTATTTTTCACTGTAATCTCTCGACTTTATATTAGCATTGTAACGGCCAATTAAAATAACATATTACAGTTTCTTAATGAAGATATTTTTCTTCTCGAACTTTCATTTTTGATGCGATATAGACCATTATGGAGGAATATTGGGCTTGTAATAAGTTTTCTTGAACGATTTGTAAAGGAGCAATTTTGGATGGATGGAAGTGTTGATGCAATGTAATTTCAACGATGATTCTCAACTATGGGGTATTAATGATACGCGCGGGAAGTCAGCTTTTTCTACGTTGAAGAATTTCTATGGAAGTAAAATGCTACAATTTTTCGAGCTTTAATAGATCCGATTGCGTTCAATTTGAGATCTAACAATAATAAAAGTTAAAAAAGAAATGTGAAGCATTTTATATCATGAATGAAAAAAGCTTGAAGCGTTTCTTTCGTAACGGGGAGAAATTCTGTATGCGTTTTGTAAGGAAGAGTTCATAACAAAGGTTTCTTCTAAGAAAAAAATATACACTCAGAAAATGCACGCAGTTCACGCAGTTTATTTAATCCAATGTAAGATAAGATGCATTTCAAGAGGAAAAAAGAAGATACTTTCATTCAGAATTGGATGAAAATTCTCTGTAGTCTTCGTAATATCCTTGTTTTAGCATGAGGCGAAAATATATTTTATGAGAGATTTTTTTTTCCTCCAGTATTTATAAATAAAAGAGACGACCCGTCCAGCTCCCCTTAGAAAAGCGCGTCAAGAAAGACACGACATAGAGAAAATACGCACTGTGATTGCATGTGATGCAACAACTGAGTCGCACGCAGTTGTTTCAAGCAGTCGAAGTGCTTGATATGTCTGGTCATGTCTTTCTTTGAGTGCTTTTCCAGGGGGGCAGAGGTTACTTAAAACAAACTAAGCGATGTAGGTACTAACCACCGCACAATATTTAACCCTGAAGCGTACATTATGTATGTATGATATACTCAGTGGCGTGCACTGACTTGCGACAAGGTAGGCCAGTAATCCCCAAGGATTGACACCTATGTATAGGTAACTTGTCTTTACGAAATACCTACCTACTCACCCCAAAACCACGACCTTCGTTAGCCTATGTCGTGAGTACAACAAAAACGCATCTAGCAATAACTCTATTCTTAGGTCGGGTAGCCAAAATACTAGGGTAGGCAGTGTCTTTTTGCCTATATGGTGTGCACGCCACTGTATGATATGTGATATATATCAGGTTAGAAACGTTCTGTCCACCCCACTGGGGTATTGTAAGCGTGAGTTTATGTATGTATTGAACACGGACAATGAACACTCTGCCAGTTTCTATGTAGGTACACCCACACCATGATTTCAATGAGAACATTAAGTTGGTTCAATATCCGGCGAATATATGTATAGCAAAAGCAAATAGGCTAAACGAAAGAATAAAGGCCGATTTAGAAGGTACCACTTTCTTGCCTCTAGCGTGCAATAAAATTGTAGTTGGTTGCCATTCAATTATTGTTCACGAACAACTAACATCTATTTTAAGACGCGTATACGTACTATTTAAAATTTATGTTTCTGTGCCCATTAGTGTCCATAATTGGAACAAAAACTACTCTAACACCTTATTTATCATATTAAAAATATAAAAGAAGGAGCTGACTGACTGTCAATCATCGCACAGGCCAAACGGATAAACGGCAGGGACTAAGCTTAGGTACCATAGGCGTTCACTAAGAACGGAATTCCCGACATTCCCACGGGAACGGGATTTACCGGGAAAAATCGTTTGAATGAAAAGTCCAAACCGAAGAAGTTAGAGGGCAAGCAAAGCTTTTGAAAAATTCCCACGGGAACGGGATTTACCGTTAATTGGAGTACTATATTATGTGTTCTACTGACTTACTTTCACTTTTTAATTTACCTACTATAAGGAACTTTATAGTCATGAAATTTGTCAGTCAATTTTGATGACACTACCTGTGTCACTAAAACATCACTAAGGTAAAATTGTTTTACTGTGACATGTAAATAATTAACATGAACTCCTTATTCTTGGCCGACTGTACAGAAGATGTCCGCATCGACCGAAGCTTTACCGAGCGAAGTTTCAGCCAAGTAAACTACTTCTAATCATTGCGAGCTTTTAAATATCATCCGTTATGTATACCTAAGTAAAAGCTTTTTTTACAACTAGTGACGTCATACGGCTCATCCGCAAAAGCTCTCTTGGCAAGTTCATCTTTCAGTTTCTACAGGCAATGTTAGTACGTCATAAAATCACTGTTGAGAAAGCTTTCTTCGGTCGTAAAGACTTAGTCATAAAGCTGAAGCATCAATTAAAAGGGTATATCTTGGGGATTATCCGTTTGTATTATATATTACTTTTTTTTTTATTACGATGCTGAACTGTGGGGAAAGTATGTTTATGAGGTTAAGGTAGCGGCTTGTAAATACTTATTGTTAGTATGCAATATTGTATAATGGGCACCTATAATACAACCATTGAGAGAAAGCGGCTGCAGTCTGCCGGGTGCGATGCTAAAAAATATGTTTGTTTGCTAAAATATCGAGGTGGATTTGTTCAAAGATTTCCTATAAAGCTTCTATGTAACCTTAGAAACTAATGTCAAGGAGTGTAATGGCTCGTTGAATGAATTACATATGAATTAACTGTACATTACAAATGTAAAAAAATACAATGGAAAAACTGCAAACGGCCACCTATTGCGATTTCTTCCAGGTAGCCTAATTTAAATATTAAAAGGGCTTAACAGAGAGATTGTTGGTGTTTTTGCTTAAATAGTACCAATTGTTGTTTTGTGTCTTTATTTAATAACTAACCATTTAGGCTACTTATTACATTTTGTCGATCTAAATTATTTACCATCTAGAACATTTCACTGTACTCATTTAACCACATTTCCAAAAGGTTCAGTAAATAAACTCACTTCACGTCTTCTTATTCCGAAACGGTATAGAAAGGAGGCACAATATGCCCACGGTTCACCATGGGTATTTATTTCAATTACAACTGTAGTCGCTCTGGGATCTAATAAAGTCTTCAAGTCACTGGGGTGAATAGGTACCTCATGAACAAGTGTGTAGACCACATCGCTGCTTAACATCAGCCAGGATGGTGGTCAAATGCTTGTTCATTGTGTTTTGTCTAGCGTCAAACAAAATACATAAACGACAAGCCCCAAGTTGTAGACAAAGATAACAAGCAAGATTTTTATTAACGCATCTGCTTACAATAAAGGAAAGCGTAGTAATGTAAAATTCCATTATAGAACATGGGGTGGTCGGATAATTTTCCTCTCTAATTAAGACACGGAATCATCCAATTGTTACGAATATTGAGCCTTATTAACAAGTGTCATTGTTGCCCCGACAGCTCAAATTAATTCCTTTTGGTCATAATGAGACTAGAGTCGGAATCAATGGACCTATACAGAAATCCAAATCCAGATTATCATCTAAAAATGACGTTATAAAAACCGACGTAAGTTGAGCTCTCATCTCATTAACATTCTTAAGTAGAGCATGTCACAGTTTACGTTTCAGTGTTGTATTGGATACGACATAAATTGTTTGACAGCATTGGTTTTATCTGGGGCAGGTGCGCTAATTCCGTTGGTAGGTTCGGATGAGATCAACTCACACACACTTTTGACTGACCTACGTTTGCAAACTACTTGCATGTAAAGGTAGATCAATATGAAATGTACACACCGTTCAAAGATAACAACGGCACACTGTCTTTTATAAAGACCATGCTTTTGTGTGCCGTTTAATTAACGAATCAGCAGTGCACTTATTTTTAGAAATGTAGATCTTCGTTGTAAAGTTAATTATAAATCCCCTATAAAAATGTCGATGAGACCACGGCTAATCTACTCAATGAACTGGATTCTGTAGAACATTTGAGAATAGAAAACAAAATGGTTTTTTTTTATTTTTTAATCACTATGAACAAGCGTTTGACCACCATCCTGTCTGATGTTAAGCAGCGATGTGGTCTACGATGGAGCACACTTGTTCAGTAGGTACTTATTCACCCGCGACTTGAAGACCTTCAAACTGTACTGCGCAGGAAACACAGACTCCGGCAAGTCGTTCCACATCCTGGCATCCAAATGTAGCTTATTTTATCTGTCAATTTATCAGGACCCACTACATTTGTATCGATTATCAGCACTTTGCCGTACACCGACCAGTCTATCTACAAACAAAATACGCAGAAATCGCATACACATTAAACATTTTGAAATATCAAACCTCAAAAAAGGTTATGCAATTGCTTTTATCAGGCGCAAGGGACTTGACGTTACGCAATATGGCTGTACACTTTTGGTAGGTTTCGGTAGGGCTTTATACCTTGAGAAATGTGTATGTGTAATATAAGTGTGCTCTATCTACTACAACTTAGGACCTTCCGAAAAAAATCTATACGCCAGGGTTATATTAAAAAAATAACTTAACTCTAATAATCTGAAATCAAACATACAAACATATCATTTATCACAACGCCGATAGTCTCATCCCAATTTAGAGAAGAAACAATAATAAAAAATAACACTTCACGTTCACTGCAATACAGAGAGTGGCCTACTTCTGCACTCTGATAAAATGCAGGGCCATTAAATATGCGCTCGTCAAATTGTACTGCGCACGGCTAGGAGCGGACGAAGTTGAAAAGAGAAAAGTGGCAGGATCCTCGCTCCAGTACCCTCTACGCATATGACATGGTGGTCACTTTGAGCTACCGTCGACTAGTCTAAGCTGACACCCAGCCAACAACGTGAGAGTATGAGAAGTTAGAGCAGTCTTTCACGTTTATGACGAGCGGAAGTAGATACCTACTGCCGAGAACGTGGCACTGATATTTAAACATTTGGATCGTATTTTCGCTTACATTCGGATGTAGGGTTTTTTTTTTTGCTGTGCCATTTAAGTTCTTTTTTTATAATGACACGAAGGTTTGCTAGACCGTATCTCGCACATTTATTTAGAACATAACATTCAGTTTATTGACCATGGCCATGGCGATCGGCACCTTGAAATCAAAATATATGTATTCAACATGGTAGGAATATAAAATATTACTTACTATACATAAATAAAATATAATATACGTGAAGTATTAGGTACATAGAATAATTCCGTAAATGTTTTGTTTTTACACATTGGCTTACACTAGTGGAGTTTTAGTAAGAATACGTACGAATTTCTACTTTGACAGTGTAAATTCCCAAAAGTAAACGTTTTTAAAATCGGTTCAGGAGTTAGAGATTCAATTCAAACAATCAAATATTTTTTTGTTGGCAAATTGGACCACGCGCATTTTTTTTTTCGTAATGCACTCTCCTGACCTTCATGGTCAGTACGAGTAGTATTGACCGATATTTCCGGACCTTCTACATTGCTTCCCAATTTTTTATTCTTGCAATCGTCGTGTGTGAAAAAAGCCGGTATTTTTATATTCGTACTAGCATTCCGCCCGCGGCTTCGCCCGCGTGTACTTCGGTTATATTTCGGTATAAAGGACAACTATAAGAAAACTTATCATTCGTACGTAAAAATCCAAGTTTCCCGCGGGCATATCAATTTTTTTCCGGTATAAAAAGTACCCTATTATTTAATCCGGACTTCTAACTTTACGTATGCAAAATTTCATCGCAATGGGTTCAGTGGTTACGGCGTGAGAGCGGAACAAACAAAGTCACTTTCCGATTTATAATATTAGTAAGGATTATTTGAATTCCTTTATCTGTTTACTATTTGTATGTTTGCAAAAAGACAAAGCGTGTGTTTGATACACGGGTTCTTATTTGCTGTCTATTTGTGAAACTGTAAAACCTTGTGAAATTGTACAATAGCCTTGATCTTTTATACTAAAAGCAAACTCTAGATATCGTCGTAATGCTAGTTTAGCCCCAACGCTCACTTTAATGACTATGCCAAAAATTCTGAACCAACAATACTCTCCTAGGAAGGAAAAACCCACAAAAAGTATGCGCTTGTAGAAATTTAAGGCGGGAGATACAAATCGTGAGTCATATGACGGCCGGCATGGACTAGTGGTCAGGCCATCTGTCTCTAGGACGACGGACGCGGGTTCGATTCCCGCCACGGACATAATGCTTTAATGATGAGCTGAGGCATTTGTTGTGTGCGTGCTGGGTGTTTTATTTATCTGTGTATGTATTTAAAAGTATTTGTGTAAGTGTATCAGTCTCCGGCACCCATAGTACAAGGGTATCCTAGTTTGGGGTCAGGTGACCGTGTGTAAAAATGTCCGGCATATTTTTATTATTTATTATATACCACCATAAAATAATTAAAGGACACGTACATACATTCAACATGGCCGGTTAGGAGAGTGGGACAAGGGTGAAATGCTACACCGCACTGAGAGCCGTCACATTTAGAACGTGACATAGCAGTGTCTTGTGTTGTGTTACATGTAATGACAATATTACACAGACCTAGAATATCTAGTTGTAGGTGCGGTGACGAATCGGAATTTGACAGTAAATACAGGTATTGCAAACGTATAGATAAGACATTTTGGGGTGAGAACTTTGCATTACTTTGAAAACAGGTAATAACAAATAAAACAATACATTGCCATATCTGAGCGAATTGAAAAAAAAAATGGGAATGCGGCAGGCGGAACGTTATCGTCGATGTTGGCGGCAACGGAACGTCTGGCTTATTGTGTGTGCGTGCACGTGTTTGGCGGGCGATTTGACTCGACGCAGACGTCTCGCTCGCGCACGCTGTTCACCGTACGACAGAAAGAGACAACGCGCAACGCGCAACGTCGTGGTACAGCAACCGGCGGGCCAGGTGACGCGGCGCGCGGCGCTTCGAATATCGATGTGTTGCGTGCGTCCGACGCCATTTTGTCCTCAGTGAACGTTCGCGTTCGTGTTAGAAGGACACGTTGCATTGCATTGCGCGGTAATAAAGCGAGTAAAAATGAACGGTATCCGGTGGACTGACGAAAAATCTTTGACGCTCATAAGAGCTGTTAGAGATAGACCTATTTTGTGGGACCCAAAGGATCCTTGTTATTACAAAAAGACACTAAAACCGTCCGCGTGGCATCAAGTGTCCCAGGAAGTTGGATTCTCAGCAAAGGCGTGCAAGCACAAAATGATGGTGCTTATGTCATCGTTTCGTCGTGAAAAATGCAGAATCGTACATAGTTTACGTGAGAGAGACGAGTGTAAGTTCTTTTTTACGACTAATTAATAAACACTTAAATACTTATTTAAACGCCTAATTAATTATAACGTTTTTTTTGTTCACAGCACCGGATCCGAGCTCATATCGCACTTACAAATCAGGATGGTTTGCGTTTAAAGAAATGGCTTTTCTACTTACCAGATCAAAAAAGGTAAGTTATAATGTACCTCATATTGATTTATTATTGTATGTTTTACTTTAGTCCTTATTGTATGTTTTACTTTAGTCCTTACTTATTTGTAGAAAATGGGAATGAATGTACAGGCGTCCTACTAATGAATAAAGAAAAATATTTTGGTAATTACATTTTTTACGCCATGAAAGAACCTAAAACAATAACAGCCTATTAGATGAAACTAGAAAAATCTGCTAGGTTATGTTATGCTATGTGGTTATGTGTCCTTCGAAATTATACTAAATACCACGCAACAGTAACCTTATATGTCTAAACGAGGTTCTATCGTGATGTCTTATCGGCGACTGCCACTGAATGTTGCTAACGGAATCAACGTTCATGAAAATTCATCATCATCATCAGCCCATACTTGTCCACTGCTGGACATAGGCCTCTCCAATTGCACGCCACTGCGATCTGTTTTCGGCATCTCGCATCCAGCTTCTGCCAGCCATCTTGCGTATATCATCAGTCCACCTTGCCTGGGGGCGTCCTACACTCCGTTTGCCGAGACGCGGTCTCCACTCGAGAACTCGTTTCCCCAACGGTCATCGGTTCTACGGCAAATATGGCCGGCCCACTGCCACTTCAGCTTGCTAAAACGATGAGCTATGTCGATGACTTTGGTTCTCAGTCGGATAACGGTCATGAAAATTATCCACTTTCAAAATTAAAAAAAAAAACCTAATCTATATGCCATTTTTCAGATCCAGGAGGACGTCGACGACATGGACGCCATGACGATTCTCGACCACTACGTAGAGCCCCTCGAGCCGCACATTGCACAAGCGTCGAAAAGAAAGAGAAGCGACTCGGGGCCAGAAACCTCCAATCACGGTCTAAACAAATCCATCAAGACAGAAGTACTGTCAGAAAACTCCGATTATTTTGACTACGAAGAAATTGATATTGACGACACAGAGCCGGAAATAGATCCAATACCGGAACAGCCTAAAGGACCACCGTTATTCACGGAATGTATTAGAAGAAACAACGATGACGATGACGAAGTAAGAAGCTTTGCAAATTTCATCGCGTCCAAAATGAAAAAGTACAGCGAACGCACTAAGAATTCAGTGCAAGAAGCTATATGTGAAATCATCTTCAAAGCTGATAAAGGAGAGATACTGAAAGACTAAGGCCCATGTTATAAAACAAAAATCAGCACTCCAGTGTAACTTGAGCTCATTTACACGAGCACGAGCGGCTTATTCCTTATGTGTATGCCGAATACGATCACTCTAATTAAATATGCGATTTTTATAATGTTCACCTTACCAATGAACGCACTATAACTATTCCGTAGGAATTCCAAGGTCAACTTAGCCGATTTAGGTATATGTTTATACGGCGGTAACCACTTTCAGTAGACCTGTACTTTAGTAGCGTTTATTGGTTAGGAGGGCTAATATAATCATTGTTTTATTGACACGATCATTACCGTGTCGTTAATGTCGTAATGATTCAATGAAAATGTAGTAATAAGTAATAAAAAACCCTGAATTAATATTTAGTTGCATTTTTTTATACAGATCCTATTTTATCCCTACAGAGTGTAAACAATCTCCATAAAGACGTAACGATTATTAGCATGTTAATAAACATGTTAACCGGTAATAAATAAGATAGATAAAAAAGGTAGCTCAAAAATATCTTGTGTTACGTGCAGTGGAAGAAATAAAAAGCTAGCAAAGATCACCAATCAGTATCGGCTACCTATTCAGGTAAGTAGCATCAATTAAAAACTTATAAGGAATAGAATCGAAGTGAAACTTTTCACAACATTTTCAGAAAAGAACATAAAAAGCGTACAAGATAAATATCAAGAAAAAACAAAGACACGATTGTGAACAAATCATAAAAGTGAACAGGTGATGTACAAATACGCAAAGTTACACAAAGTTACTCAAATAAAGCTCAGTAAGGGCGTAAGCCTCATGACAAACAGGCACACAAAGGTCGTCAAGGTAAGTACACAACTATAGCGGTGAGATACTAAGTAAGCATGTTAGGTACATGCTTACTGTAGGGCGTACACAGGTCGACGGGCCAAGGATGTAAGAGAAGGGACGGGATTCATGCCTTCTGGCTAATATACATTTGTAACTACAATTTTCGCTCACTCTTGCAAAGATTCCAGATGAAATCAACATCATTTTTTACAGACTTCAAAAAACGGAGTAGGTTTCATATCGACCGTAAATATATGCTTTTTTATATGTTTGTTCGCGGATGATCATTATTTTCGTTGGAAGGAAGATATGGAACAGTATGAGTTAGTTTGATGGTGGCAGACCAGATAAATTGAGGAGAAACATGAAAAACCTTAGGTGACAGAACCGCTTGAAGCTTATTACAAACTCAGCTTCAGAATGCTCAAATAGGAGGATTAATTTAAAAATACAGTTATTATTTTCAACGAGTTCTGATTGCGCGATTGTATGTTAAGTTAGATTTCATTATGTTTGTCACACTCATACATAAGGTCATCTATGGATTATATCTCCATTGATCTGTCACGAAGTGCTTCTGTTAGTTGATTGAAGGGTTCCAGCGGGCGATGAATTGAATTGTTTTCCTACCAGAGCCCTTTGATTGTTGTCGCAGACCTGTTTACGGAAGGATTAAAGGAAAATAACGAACCATAACTGAATTAAACACACAAGTATACGCGCACGTCTCCAGAGAATGGTCGGTACGCCGAAAGGCAGGGCTTGGTTGGTAGTGGGCTTGTCCGTGATTAAAACAAAACTGAATTAAATTCAATCTGGAACGGTTTTTATGAAAACTTCCCAGTACTAATAAAATTTGTAAATAATTTTCTATAAGTTAAAAAGAACTTTAGCATTCTACTTATTCTAAAATGTGAATGCCGGTTAACTATATTTTAGCAAATATAATATAATATCTATAAAAGTATAATTTGATTATAATTACATAGGTATCATATTTTTCAAACGATGGACCGGTGCTCTAGGGGCTCTCCTATTTTTCACTATCGGCTTACCACCTAGCTTAGTCACTACTACCTATTGTACTGATTGGCAATAATCTTCATTTAAAACGAACTTGTACTTGTAATAAACACTACGTTTAACTGGGTACCAGAGTCGTTAATACCAGGCCGACACAGAAAGCACTTTTTGCATTCATACGAAAATGTTTAACATGGTAAAAAAAAAACGTGAAGACACGCCGGTAGTGCAGTTAAGAGCACATCGTTAAAGTTTCCAATAAGTAAAGAATCTTGACAATTACTGTATAACTGTATATACAACACTGAACCTTATTACGCTGCAGCTAAAGGTCATTTATTACGAATCAGCTGTAGTGCATGGAGTAGGAAAGTGAAACGGCCCTCAAGGCCCACCGGTCGAGTCTCCTCAAATCAAGTGACCTTTGGAAATGATATCCTCGTTCCAGCCCGACAATATTTAAACTGGGGTATCTGCAGCTGACTTCGCATCCTGCTTTTGAAATATACAATGCCACACACATACAATCTCAATGACTGGAATAAAAAAGTAAAATGGAACACTGTTGTGCTATATATAAAAGGAAAAGCTGACTGACTGACTGCCTGACATATTGACGCACAGCTCAAACGGCTAAACTTAGGCATTTGAAATTTGGAACGGACGTAGCTTAGGTACCGGAGGGGTGCACTAAGAATGTAATTCCAGAAATTCCCACGGGAACGGGAATTAAAGGGAAAATACTATTGTATGAAAAATCTAAACCGATCAAGTTGACGATTGAAATTTGGGATACTAAACTAAACGAATGAAATACTATACTTGTTGTATACCTACAGTTGTAACATGAGTTCAGAAAATGATAAAGAATAGAAGAACTATTGAAGACTTTCATAGAAAAAAAGTAATAAAATACAATACATGTCATGAATGAACAAAAAATATAGACAGAGATAACTAATACGAAAGACCCAATCATTGTTTGATGCACATTATAACAATGATCTCATGCTTGAGGCAAAGATTTAAAATTTTTATTTCAAACACATTTCAGAAGTCAAGTAGATTAATTGCACAAAAACTATTACATACTCCCATTAATTTCCAGTCAACAGCAGTGAGGATAGATATTAATAGCATATTGTACACACGCGTGGGTGTGGTTGTACAATTTTAAAAGCTACTTTTGCCAAAGGATTAGCTTTGCGTGAATGTCGAAAACTTGACCAATTATTAACCAATGACCTGTACCTACATGTTTTAATGACTTTTTAATGAAGAGTTAAATAAAACAGAAACAACGAAGAGTTGTACCTACTTTATTTTATTATCGTTCGTTCTCGAACTCGCCTTTTTGTGGGTTTTTTTAAGGAAAATTCCCCATTTTTGACACCTTGCTAGGATCTTGGCCTAGTGAGGTAATTTCACATCCAGAACTTAACTGGCTTATTCCCATTTTCCAACCTGGATACTCATACTGGGTTGCAGTGGCGTGCACTGGCTTTTATTACAAGGTAGGCAGTAATCCCCAAGGATTGACACCTATCTACTCACCCACAAACAAAACCTTCGTTAGCCTATGTCGTGAGTACAACAACAAAAGGATCTAGCAATAACTCTATTATTAGGTTGGGTAAGCAAAATACTAAGGTAGACAGTGTCTTTTTGCCTCTATGGTGTGTCGCCAATGCAATGTTGGGAATTTTATGCGTCAAATTCCAAACTCCCCCATAACGTATTCCCATAATTCAACCTGGCTTTGGTTTGAAGATGACACACAAAGATCCCAGCTTGTTAAAGATGGCAATATGTAACTTAAGTGGAGTAGACATAAACAACATAAACCACTATTTTTCTTTGTCCACGGGTACAATAAAGGTATAAAACCATAATGGAGTTGTTGTTTAAGTGACTGATGCCGAGAATATGAATACACGGAAGGGTTCAGCGATACGAATACTTCATCATACATTCATGCCACTAGTACAGTTTGTAAAACTAGTTGTTGCTGATCTTCCTACCTTCAATTTGCTCATCGAAGGCTTGGTTCATGATATATTGTTCAATTGTAAGTTGAGATGACCAAACATTTACTGTGCCAGCCATAAATGGGTCGTTCTCCTGAGTACGCGTCGACGAAGGTTGTTTTAAATTTAAAATTTTACACACGAATTTAATAGGAAGCTTATTTACAATTATATTGCAGGTTCGATTTTACAACCGACTATGTGTGGAA
>SJJU01007416.1:0-24350 GCA_012932125.1 Conopomorpha cramerella
AAAAGCGTACAGAATATGTCTCTAAACTCATTGTATCCTATCAACATAATATTATTTCCAGCGCCGATAGTGACGTTGGCACCAAAAATGATGATATCGTCGACAGAAGAGGTTGTAGAGGAAGGCGACGACATTAAGCTGATATGCTTCGCGGTCGGCAACCCGCCGCCGACTTACAGGTACCTAATTCTTTTAAGGAAATCTTTAAAAAGTTAACTGAAGTTTGCGAAATCACTATAAAGTTCGAGTCCGTAGTTCGCGAACGAAACGAAAGTTCGTTTTCTTTGTGGCTTCGGATTTTCCACACAACACAGCGGAATTTAATTTAGTGCGCTAAGTAACATTGGAACGTAATACCTTTTTATTTGTCTGTCGGTCTTTAGCTGTGAAAACAATAATAAAGTATTAATCAATTCAATCTTTTGTAGCTTTGTAAGCGCCATCTGTCATATGAAAACATCAGCATTTTTTTTAAAATTACATAGTTCATTGAACGTATGGGGAATTTTCAGACTCCAAAAGTTTCTTATCTAGATGTCGCTAGTAGATATCAAGGAGGACTCAATCTGTCAGTTATATTTTAGTGCGTTTTTTATTATTTGGGTGAGTTATTTAGTCTTTTGTAACATGTAGACAAACAATAAAAAAATACTGCCTTCAATACGGACTTGAAGTTAGTAATTTCGTTGACATTTGTACCTCTAATACAACTAGCGCCATCTGTCATAACTAATAGAACAGGGGCCTTGAAAATTCTGAAAAATTTATTATCCGGGCATGATACGAAGTGTCAAATCGTTCCACGAATTAGTGAATAGACTAAAGTAAAATTACCTTGGTAAGAACTTTTAAAAGTAGAAAAGGAAAAGAAAAAGAAGAGAAAAACGAGCCATTTAAAAGTAGTTAGTTTTTTAATGAAACGCGCACCGACATTATAACTCAATATTTTTCACCGGGTACCTATATACCCGCGAATATAACCACGACGCATGCAACTGCGTCGAAACGTCGAGTAAAATAACAAAGCTTGTCGTTGATTATATTCGACTATATACCGGGAGTGGCGAAGCTACCTTATAAGCCGATTCCCAGCGGCTTACCTTTCGAATTTCAGAGATACACTACCTATTATTAATCAAAGTAACTAGGAAAGCACCTACTTACCGAAATTAATCCATAACTCATATTTTTTCCTAAAGTACCTAATGCTACAACTACTACTTTGCGGGGGTGTAACTAGGTAAGTTTTTGATTTCGGATTACCTTCCGAAAAATTCGTAACTTCGCAACTGATACCCGGTGAACAATATTGAGTTATCATTTAAAAGTACTTATGTAATCCAATAGTACCGGGATACAGTATAGGCATCAAATCTTGAAACAACATTGACAGACCTCTTATTGAGAAAGTTTTTAATGCATAGCTGGTTCCGCCATTCAAACGGGCGCTTCTCCCCGGTGGTGAGCGACGTCCACGTGTCGGTGTCGGCGCACGCGGTGCGCGTGAGGCGCGCGGCGCGCGAGCACGCCGGCACGTGGACCTGTCGCGCGCACAACGTGCACGCCGAGCAGCGCGCCGAACTCACTCTGCACGTGCGCACGCCGCTCGTTGTCACCGTTACGCCCCAGATGCAGGTATTGTTATTAATTTCTTATAAATAATTATCATGATTTTCGTAACGGAAAATAAAGCTGTGAGTAATCCTTTTTCGTAATTGAATGAGTCATAACTTTAGTAGGTAGCTTACTCGATTGGGGAGTCTCGTCTGGGGAGTTTTAATACTTCAAAAAATAAATCAATTTTTTCAGAGTGTGACTTTCAAGCGGTAATTTTTCACTACGTCAAATATAAAACCTCTACATTTATTGCGAGCTTGAGGAAGCACGTAATGTAGCACGTCATAATATTATCTATTTATGTGGTACAATTGGAGAGGTCTGTCCAGCAGTGGACAAGTATGGGCTGACGATGATGATGATGTGGTACAACTGACGACTTGTAACGTCAAAACACTAGACAACGGTGTAACAATTAGTTTGGAAGCAGTGCTATTACACTGCAAGTCAAGTACTACCTGAAAAAAAATATACTCACACATTCACAAGCCATAGCAATATCAAGATTAACGAAATTCTTACCTCAACTGCACGTACGATTGCAATCTATCCCAGGATAAAATATTTATCCGTATGGAACTTACACGTTTTACAGCGCATAAGTCATGTCAATGTCGAAAACGTCCAATTTCTACTTGGGCGGGTGTAGTTTGGCAAAGAATAGGGAAGTATATCTATATGGTTTTGTTTATCTTTCAGTTATAAAAGTACTTCCCTCAAAGTTTACATAACTCACACCAGCGAGCGTAGACTATAGGACTCTCTGAAGTTGACCAATATTTTCAAGATAACTGCCCATTTTTCATATCAACTAGTTTTACATCTTCGGCGATAATAAATGACTGTATCCCTTGTTAAACACATCAAAAGTGCATCACCCGTTTCAAGTTAGTTTATCGTGCATATTTTATAGTGAAATAAGTACTATCAGGAATTATACCAAAAGACTTCATTTTCGAAAAAAAAAAGTCTCTGAACAACTAAAAAAAAAAAGAAAACAATTTGGCTCGAAAAGTGAAAAAGTTCATTCCGTCGAACGTGAAAAACTTGAATGATTCCTATCGCAAGTTGATCGGACAAATAGCCGGTAATCCGTGGAGTGACCCGGATCCTGCAGGCGCTCGCCGGGCGCCCGGGAGCCCCGGCCCGGATTATCCGGATTACCAGCCCCCGCCTGCAATAACCCGTTGGTTAATATCAGTTAGGAACTCAACGTTTATTGGCTGACGAGGTGTCCTGCGGGATATTGTCGGGATTCTGGCATTTACGCTGCAATGGAAGCTAAGATTCACTTGAAAATTATATTTACAGTTTTTTTGTTAGAGAGGTCTTAGGTGAATATTTTTCAACCTATGTACCGTAAACATCGCGATGAAGTCGTGATGTGTGGACCTTATAATGGCGATAACTTGTTGTAGTTGCTGAACTATGGATGTATGCTTGGCGAGTGCCACTGTCTAACACGTTTTACAATAAAGTAATTAACAAAGAGTAAAATTCATGATGACATGATGAAAGTGCTCAAAATATCAGTTGAACTGTGACCCATATTTTAGCACGAGCTGATTTAGAGACAAGCGTAATATCTTGGGATTTCGTACAGACATGCCGCGCAGAACTTTACGCCTGTTTCCCAGAGGGTTAGGCAGACAGGTTAGTCTGGCAGGTCCTTGGGATTTCACTGCTGGATAAAATACTAAATAAATATTAAATAGAATAAAACGTAAATATTTGCATATGTACACTGACGTGTGTCATCCCCAAAAGAGGATGGACCAGGACCTTACGATCCCGCACACCATTTAGCAACATTTTAGGGTAATAAGGAGTCAAAAAGATCAATATAGGCAATCAGTTATATGTTGCTAGCTCATAGCCTGAAAAAACCTAAATCTTCGGATCCCACAGTCTGTTCCTACGACATCCCAGGAAGAAAGGCAGTTCGTCATCATCCTCAGCCACATAACGTCTAATGCTGGACAAGGGCCGCCCCCAATGATTTCCAAATGCCAATAATCGCCACGCTTGGCAGGCGGATAGTGGTTTCACTCACAAAGAGCGCTGCTGCCCGTCCTCTGGAGAGTTCCGTCGGTCGCATCTTACTACCCCCACGTGACGATGGGAAAAGTTGTGCTGGGGTGGTGAGACTATTACTAAGGCAGTGGGTGCATTCAATTTACATCCTAGATCAACCAAAAATAAAGTAAAAAATAGATTGCAGCAGTGGCATCACGTCCCAGATGTTCATCATCGCAGCGGCGTCTGGGGGTAGTGTCGCAGCGATACATCTCAATGCACCCGCGGCGACGCGGTCGGTATTCCGTCGGCACGCCGCGCCGAATTGAAAACTAAATATTCAGCGTCCCCGGGGATCACGTTCACGGGATTATTGGCTTTATTGACTTTGTAAGGAACAGTTCGTGATATAGATCCGACAGCGATTCGTATTCAAGTTAAACATTTTAATGATTTGTAACGTGTATTTTGGTTTGCATTTTTCATGATTTCTTAACAGTGTGAATCTCTTGGCGAAACATGGACATGAAAACATATTTGGCATAGATCTAGTGATCTTTTTTTCTAGCACTATGATGAAAGAAGCGTTTGACCAACATCCTGCCTGATGTTAAGCAGCGATTCTTTGATATATGTTTTTCTTATAGTTACGAAAAATTTCGAGACCAATTCACACGTGGCAAGTTCTTATCTGTGCCAAATAGGACAGCGTAATAGATGAACTTCTCGGTCCTATTCAAAGCATTTGGAGTACCTAATTAGATTTTCAAATAGTGACCTCATTTGATTTTCACACGCGAAGGTTAAATCTGGAAAAACAAAGTTTTATTGTCGAAAGACTTGTTCCTAAAAAAAAATACCCCAAGGGTGTACACTTTGTCACGAGCAATTGAGTGTAGTTACCTTTCAGCAAATACCTGAGCACGTGTGGCAGCCGCGTCGCGCGTCACGCGTCCCCGCCCAGCGCCCTCTGCTGAATTATTCATGCAACTGCTCGGGACACGGCAAATCTCCTCGAGGAACGAAAGCCTCGAGTGCTGACAGATATTGAGTTCACTGGGCTCGCGTAGCGATTTGACCTTTCTATTTTATACAACACGACGTGTTTTGTTACTAGGGATATCATATTGAGGACGTGCACGCAATTCACGATCTGCCCGCGTAACAGTACGTAGGTAAATTATGTTCATTTTCAATTGAGGAAGATCAGGATGCTATGGGTGCTCTTTGTGTGTCGATAGGTTGCTGACTCAGGCAGCTCGGTGCAGTTCAACTGCTCGACGGAGACGAGCGCGCGCGTGCGTTGGCTGCACGACGGCGCGCCGTTCGCTGGTTCGGAGCGCGTGCTGCGCGTGCACAACGTGGCGCGCGCGCACCGCGGCGTCTACCAGTGCTTCGCCGAGCGCGACCAAGACTCCGCACAAGCTGCCGCGACCCTCACACTAGGAGGTACTGTTCTGTTGTTGATGTTTCTATCCTAAAATAGTGTTGTTCAAATTTCCCAATACGTCAGCGATATTGTTTTCCGTCTATGAGGAAGTTCTTTGTTTGCACTTTATCTGTAACAAAAATAACTACATAAGTGGTATGTTTATTTCCGTTCGTAGCAGGAATCTATGAAGCTCTTCGTATTGACTTGACAGTTCTATTTGGAAATAAGTTTGCAAAAGGAGCGATTCAAGTTCCGCAGAATCATATCTAAGATTATATCCTGTAGCATTGAAGCCCCGAGGCCATTAGATAGACTGAAAAATACTATCACAAACCGATTTAATTGAACTAGAACGTCATGAACCGTTTCGCTATAGATACCTGGGGCTTCTGCTACGACGGCACTAACCTCTAAACGAAATAAAATAATTTATTTTATAGTTTCTCATTTAGTGCAAGGTTATAGTGTCGAGGAGCCCGCGCTGGGGGCAGGTATTCATTTGGCATTTAAAGTGGAGTTTATGGCAGTCGCCGCCAGTTTTACGTGCAGTTCCGGCGCTGATGGCCCGCGGGGCGCGTGAGGGCGCGCGCTGGCGGGGGCGGGGGACGACAGTGGGGGTGGGCACGGACACGTACCGCATTGCCTGTTTAATTTGAAGTCTACAAGCACTTTATTGCTCGTCGTCGCTTACCTGAGACTCGACGAGTTTCATATTAAGGTGACACATATTCAGTCCGAGGGAGTGACTTATTTACACGACATTGTGAGGAACATAAATCAAAAGTGTCTAGGGATCAAGTACATTTTAAAATTAGTTAAATTACCCATATTTAACAAAAACTGAATTCAATAATAATTTATTATTGAATTCAGCGAAATATGGTGATAGGTCATTGATACAGGCATAGGAAATTAGGTAGCAGAGCAATCCAAAAGATTAGATTTGATTTAAATAAATTAGATAGTTTTTAGAGCTAAAAATGTCCTAATATGAATGTCTGCATACTAAAAGGTTCTTCTAGGTAGTGTCCACTAGAGTGATGTACGGACGTACGCACCAATCAAAATAAATCATATATTTTAGTCCACCCTTTTTAAAATTACCACTATGAAGGTAGTTTTAATAACAAAAATCCATAGGCGCCGCCTTTTATAGTTAAGAGAAACAAGGGTCCTGAAAATACCCCAAGGTGTTGCTAAAGGTCGTAAATCTAAAGCACTTCGGTTTTCCAGGAGACAAACACCTCTATGAGTGATGTTTATCGTACCTAAAACATAAAACTGAATCCATTTTTTAATTTCTTTCTGCGACAGAGACTAATTCAGTTTCAGTGATCAATAGCAACTTTTTACACTTACAAAAAATACACTTCACGCCTTTAAATCCCAAAGCGGGGTAGGCAGAGACACTTGCTTAATAAGTAAATACCCACGGTTCACCAAGCGTATTTAACCCAACGTAACAGGGAGTGAGCCCATCGCCGTTATAGGGTTCACACACCTTGTGGTGTGCGGGTTTCATCACGATGTTGTCCTTCACCGTACGAGCGTTTGCGTTGCGTACATAGGCTCTGAAAAAGAGTCCCATTGGTACACGTCCAGTAGCCGGACTCGAACCCGCGACCTACCGGTTACAAGTCAAGTATCCGACCAACTGGACCACAGACGCTCTTCTCTTTTTAATTTTTTTTCTGCGACAAAGACTAATTCAGTTTCAGTGATAAATAGCAACTTTTCACATTTACAACATAGTAGGATATCGTTTCACAATGTCTGATAGTACTTACTGAAGTATAAAACAGTAGTTAATTGCAGAGAGTGAGTTGTATTGGCGAGAAGCTCGCATGCTCCGAGTACCGTTCGCGACGCCAGCGACATCTGTCCGCTAATGAATGAGAAGTGAAGCGTAACTCATTAAACCCGCGCGCTCGGCTAACTCCGGCGCGGTCATCATTCTTGGTAATTGCCTTTGAGGGAGTTAAGACAAAGAAAGCTGTTGGTTTTTTTGTGAACTTTGAAACTGTGATTAGTTATTTAGGTGCGAAAATTCGACAATGCATTTAACCCTTAATCAAATAAATGCTAGTATACTTCCACTTGACCAACACATACTTCGAACCTTATTGAATGTCTTCACTGGAATTATCTAAGAATTTCAGAGAAGTTATCAAATAATATTCACATAAGGAATGTAACACTACAGTACGCATACCTATTTAAACAATAATTTCACATTGTAATTTATGATAAATATCACCCGGGTTTATGTGATGGAGTCGGTAATTAGAATAACAAACGTCAATAGAGTCCAGAATCCATCAGGAAAACACCTAACCTAGTAAACCTAGACTACCCTTAATCAGGGTTAGGGCAGTGTTTGGGGTTCACAAACCTCCAGCTACGACAAATTAGAAGCTTCTAACCCTGGCTAAGGAAGTTGCATAAATACTGATATGGTTCATATCCATAGTCCAGCAGTGGACAGATATGGGCTGATGATGTATTATACTTACGGAAAATAATATCCAAAGATGCCTGAAAATTGTTAAGAGATGATGACATGACGTTAGGTATTATATATTTGTTTAATTAAAAGCATTTAATGAAACGCTTGCTCAATGCGTTTAAAAAAAAAGCTCAGTTCTATAATAACGAAATTCCCTTCCAAATTCGGTACTTTTTTAGAACCGAATAGCATCATACCTACCTACCGAACTTTCGCATTTATAAATAAGACAAAAAGCTTAAATTTCGGTAAACTGTTTCGTGTCTGCACAATACACTGATAGTAGTAGGTAGCGTTAGCTTTGTTTCCCGACACTAGACCCTTTGTAGCCGGCGGCGGTGCCAGAGGGGGGGAAGGAGGTGCGACGCGAGAGGGGCAGCAATTCAATTAGCTACTAACGAAGACAGCTCCGATGAGTTTTTGAACACTGACAATTAACATCTGCTCTCGTAAAATTAATACAGTCTCGGTGTGATCACAGTGTTCATGTTATGCATACCAGACTTCGATAATGTTTCATTTGAAACGTTAGTTTTGTAACCTATAAGTTGTTAGCTACATCTATCAAAATATATAAAAGGAAACTTGACTTGTAACCGGGAGGTCGCGGGTTCGAGTCCGGCTTCTGGACGTGTACCAATCGGACTCTTTTTCAGAGCCTATGTACGCAACGGTGAAGGACAACATCGTGATGAAACCCGCACACAACAAGGTGTGTGAACCCTATAACGGCGATGGGCTCACCCCCTGTCACGTTGGGTTAAATACGCTTGGTGAACCTTGGGCATTTGCTGTAGCAAGTGCCTCTGCCTACCCCGCTTTGGGATCAAAAGGCGTGAAGTGTATATAAAAGGAAAAACTGACTGACATATCAACGCACAGCCCAAATGGCAAAACGCAGGCACTTGAAATTTGGTACTGATTAGGTGTCATAGGGGTGCACTAAGAAAGGAATTTCAGGAATTCCCACGGGAACGGGAATAAACGGGAAAAATCTATTGTATGAAAAATCTAAACCGCTCAAGGTAGGCGCTTGAAATTTGGGATGCAGGTACTATTAGTTTAATATGAAATCGCGGAGCGTCCACTAGTGTTAAATAAAATTCTATTGGAGTGTGTCATTACGGCGCACTTTGAATATTAGACCTTATGTGGACATAAGTAGTTAAAACTAGCATAGTACTAGTTGGTATCTTTAGTTAAATGTTATGTGGACATAAGCAGTTAAAACTAGCATAGTACTAGTTGGTATCTTTAGTTAAATGTTATGTGGACATAAGCAGTTAAAACTAGCATAGTACTAGTTGGTATCTTTAGTTAAATGGATGGTAGCTAAGTATTTAAGGAATCGTGACTAGTCAAAAGTGTTCTGCCACCCTGATATCAGGATGGCGAAATCCATACACGAATTGAGGATTTCTAGTGAAAACTGAAATTGGTTCCCATAAGGACAATACTCGGTATTAACCTTCTCCTGGCATCAGGATGGGTCCGCCAAGCTTTTATAAAGTATTAATAGTGTAATAACATTATAAGTTCATGGTAAAAGTTTTAGGGTAAAGCTGAAGTTTATTTTATTATTTTTAGCGCATATAAATGACATACATACATACATACACTTCACGCCTGTCTCCCAGAGGGGTAGGCAGAGACTACAGATCTCCATTTGTCACGGTCCTGACATACCCCTTTCGCTTCATCTACATTAATACATCTTTTCATACATGATCTCCGGTTTCGAGTACTTTTCACGCCACCTTCCGCCAGGACATCACCAATCTGGTCAACATATGTCCTTCCTTCTGGGGCGACCTCTACTCACCCGGCCCATTACATCACCCATGTAAATCTCTTTCGTCAACCGACTTTCATCCATTCTCTCCATATGAGCAAACCATGTAAATGCATGTAAAGGAAAGCTTATTTTATAGAAAGTGTTTTACTTTTAATTTGTTTTCACACTTTTAAGTTATCACAGTAGACGTTCCTCAGTCTGTTTATATCAACCAACCACAATTATCATCCCACACTCATCCACGTCGGCTTCTCGCATTCAACTTTTCCTAGTAATTTTGGGCAAATCATCAGTCCACCTTGCCTGATCTCCTTGCCAATGTTGCTTAAAAATGTGGAACGACTTGCCGGAGTCTGTGTTACCTGCGCAGTACAGTCTGAAGGCCTTCAAGTCACTTAAAAATAAATACTTAAATATTATAAGTCTCGAATGAATAGGTACCTAATGAAGTGTGCTCCATCGTAGACCACATCGCTGCTTAACATCAGGCAGTATGGTGGTCAAACGCTTGTTCATAGTGATAAAAAAAAAAACAAAAGATTGAATAGCCTTATTTATTTCAACGCAATACGTAAAACCAAAATATTATATTCAGTAGACGGAACGGATTATGACGTCAATTTAGTAACAATTTGTTCACCTGATCCCCAAGTGTCAGACTACAATTTCCAAAGCAACACCACCCCACTAAGGTGTATAAACTCCAACGGTAACATTTTTTTCAGATTTCGTTATATCATAACTCAATATTGTTCACCGGGTATATAGGCGCGAATATAACCAAAGACAAGCTCGAGCTTACCTTTGTTATTTTACTCGACGTTTCGACGCAGTTGCATGCGTCGTGGTTACGAGTATTATAACAATATTGAGTTATAATGTCTGTGCGCGTTTCATTAAAAAAATCGTTATATCATATTTACATCCTCGAGAACATTAACTTAAAAAAAAATAATGTAATCCAGCTCACCACCGTAGCGCGCTGACACTTCCAAAGTGCACTTCCCGGCCACCTCTCGTGTCACAGAGGTTAATAAAGGAGGTTGTAAAGATGCCGAACTCATCGGAATATTCAGCGCGGCCAGAGGGCGCTGTCGGCAGATTTATAGCGCTTCCTATCCGGGATAATTAAACAAGACCCTAACATCGCCAATGTAATGAACATTTTCCTATCGTATTTCCTATAAAATGAGCTGAATGGCTGGTACTTGTACGGTCTCCTACGATATTTTCGGCTTGTAAGTACGAGTCTGCTTTTAGGGAATGTTTCTAGGAAATATATGTACCTATTCCCGATTTCTTACTCTAGAGTTTTCACCCTATGAGTGAAAACTGGGAAACGTGTTGTGTGAGAATATAGGGAGAATATATTGCTGGGTAAATAATAGGAATCTTGATATATACTCACTTCCTATTAATCACCCCTATAATGTACAGCTAACTAGCAATACACTTGAAAGCATATAATAATATGTTACTAATATTATAAATGGGAAAGTGAGTTTGTTTGTTCCGCTTTCACGCCGTAAGTACTGAACCGATTGCTTTGAAATTTTGCAGATGTATAGTTAGAACTCCGGTTTTAATAATAGGGTACTTTTTATCCCGGAAAAAAATGATATTCCCGAGGGAAAACAAAAATATTCCTTTATACCGCAATATAACCGAAGTCCACGCGGGCGAAGCCGCGGGCGGAAAGTAGCTAGTAGAAACATAATGGATTAGATAGGTACCTCTTCTAAAAAAATACTTACAACCCGTCCAAGTATGTCAATAACGTGAATAGCACTGATTGTCTTGGACTGTGCGTAGGGTGAAAACCTGGGATATGATACCAAAATAGTCCTTTGTTTATCCAGCTTGGGGTAAATTCTCGGTCATACGTCTCCCAGTTTTCACCCTAGAGTAAAAACTCTAAGAAGGTAAGATCGGATATACCCGAAATATCGGTTTTACTTAAAGGTACTGTGAGAACTGTAAAAAGGTGTATCAAAACTGCTGGAAGAATAAGGACAAATTGGTTAAATAATTCTTTAAAAATGTAGATCATGCAAATCAGCGCTGATCTTCCATCTGTACCCGAGATACGCTGTGCGAAAAGTATGTTGAAAATGTCATTTTAATTGTGAAATTAGAAATGCAAAAAAAATATCCTTACTAATATTATAAATCGGAAAGTGTTTGTTGCCTACGTAAAGTTAGAAGTCCAAGTTGCATACGTAAAGTTAGAAGTCCGGATCAAATAATAGGGTACTTTCTATCCCGGAAAAAAATTGATTCCCGAGGGAAACTTAGATTTTTCCGTAGGAATGATAAGTTTTCTTATAGTTGTTCTTTATACCGCAATATAACCGAAGTCCACGTGGGCGAAACGGCGGGCCGAAACCTAGTATGATTATAAATAGAAAAAACATTTAACACAATGTTCCATTTATTACAGAGTGCAGTGCAGGATTCCGCGTAAAAAATGAAATCATCGATAGATGAATATTGCTCTCGCATACGTTTATTATTTTTCCATTTCATTTCTCTACCTTCATTTCATGGAGTAGCAATTTCATCTATGAACAATAATATTATTGTTCTTCGCTAGGACTTGATTAATTAGACAGTCAGTGCACAATGTCACGAACCTAGGTAAATATATATAAAAACCCCAAGATTAAAAACGTTCCGTTGCCTAGCAACCTGCTTATGTCATTTTGTAAGAAACTAGCAAACACGGCGAACTCCGTTTCGCCACCAGATGGCTTCATTTCGTTTTCCCGCTTTTCTGTTGAAATTTTTCATAAATTTTCTTTGCTATAAACCTTACGGAGCCTGAGTCCTTTCCAACGAATGCAAACCCGTGGAAATCGGTTCGTGCGTTTTGGAGTTATAGCGTCAGGGAGGAAAACCCGACTTATTTTTATATAGTAGACTCGTGGACGTCCCGCGATTTCATTCGCGTAGTTTAGTAGTACCTGCATCCCAAATTTCGAGCGTCTAACTTGAGCGGTTAAGATTTTTCATACAAAAGGATTTTCGCGTTAATTCCCGTTCCCGTGGGAATTTCTGGAATTCCTTTCTTAGTGCACCTCTGCGGTACCTAAGCTACGTCTGTTCCAAATTTCAAGTGCCTACGTTTATCCTTTTGGGCTGTGCGTTGATATGTCAGTCAGTCATTCAGTCATCTTTTCCTTTTATATATTTAGACTAGTAGACTCGACGGACGTTGTCCTGTCTTAACTATTAATATGGTGGCTTATGCCCAGCAGTGGATGTCATTTTATTCTTTCATAAGAACCTTCTGCTGTCATTAGTGAACACAACAAATTAGCGAAATCGGTCCACCCGTTCCGGAGTTATGAAATAACAACGAAAAGTGGCTTTTATTTTTATATACAAGATAGATTAGGCGTTATGCACCATTTATCATTTACCTCTCCACATAAAACACGCGGTTAAAATTAACGACAAAATTTATTTTGTTATTTCTAATGGTTCACCCCACCAGTGATAACATTTCAGAACAATAAGTAGAAAAAGTTCATCTAATAAAGTGACAGCTTCAGTAAATCCAAGAATACATTGAAACTTGATTTGTAAAAATGTATTAAACTATAGAATTGAATAACGCCCACAACTTCTGAACGATTAAAATAAATTGAATAAGTTTTTTTTCGCACAGGTTTGAAGATTTATCATACATTTTTACCTATCAGCCGCACTCTCGAAAACTTTAACCATCAATTGGAACTGTGATATCTGTAGGCGATACACCTACACAAATAGTTGACAAACTTTTAATATACAATACAGTGTGGCTGTATCTTTTGCTGGATTTAAATTATATAGGTACATCTTTTTTTTTTTAAACACGAGCGTTTGGCCACCATCCTGTCTGATGTTAAGCAGCGATGTGGTCAACGAAGCACACCTGTTCTTTAGGTACCTATTTACCACAGTGACTTGAAGACCTTCAGACTGTTCTACACAGGAAACACAGACTCCGACAAGTCATTCCACATCCTGGCGGCCTAAAATCAATTTTTCTACCAATTACTAGAAGCATTTCCATCAGTACTTTTACCGGATGGGCTTGTGATATACAGTGTGGAAACTAAAATGGGGAAATTTCAAACTCCAAAAGTTTCTTATCTAGATGTCGCTAGTAGATATCCAGGGACTTCTGTCAGTTATATTTTAGTGCGTTTTTTATTATTTGGGTGAATTATCTAGACTTCACACACTTTTGTAACATGTAGACAAACAATACAAAAAATACTGTCGCCTTCAATACGGACTGCTTGAAGTTAGTAATTTCGTTGACATTTGTCCCCTTAATACAACTAGCGCCATCTGTCATAACTAAGAGAAACAGGGACCCTGAAAATTCGCCATTGGAATACGAATGCAGTGTGCTGACACTTCAGACGTTTAGCTTTTAGAATACACTTGAAACCTTGTTAGTTTTTACTTCTATCCTTCTCTTGTGACTTGCTAAATGAGCGAGACGCTAAATCAAAGTCTGTCGAGTATCAATCTCCAAAACGAACACTTCAAGTCACCAAAGTAAACAAAAACATTACGTTGTAATAAACTAAAGTTTTGGAAAATATCTGTTACGAGTTTATTGAGTAATTTTAGAAGAAATTATTTGAACACCCATTCAAGAATTATTATAGGTCTTCCAGGATCTGATGGCAAAAAGGGAAATAAATTGACGCTAGAAATGACTAGGAAGATAGGAGTAAAACGTTTCGATTCTTTACGGTTCACCAACAATAACAATGGCGAATTTTCTTCACTACTGTCATTACTGTGATACTTTCCAAACAAAGTTTGACATTACAATATTTCAGTTCACAGATGACATATTTTTTGTTGGTATTTTTTTACTTTTTTTGCATTAAGATCCTGGTAGTCCTATAGACACTTCTAACTATCACAAAGCAGCATGGAGTGGAGGCGTCGCGTTGGCGTGATATTGCCGTTGACAGTTCCTATCTTCAAGTAACATTTTGTATGAGAAATAATATATTTTTTACACATGAAACTTAGCACTAAAGTTGGCGCGCAGCCAGTTCGAGTTAAACTCAAATCGCTCAGGACAAAAAGGTTGCATTTGACGGAGTCTTGATAACAAAAGCTTGGGAAGCTCAACTGAATTTCGGTGCCGTAAGTTTGTATTATTAAAAAAGTTACTTGAAAACTATTTTTCTACATTTCCTAGTAGACTACTACTTTCCTAATCTTTTGCTGGATTTAAACATAAATGTTTTTTTTTAAACACGAGCGTTTGACCACCACCCTGTCTGATGTTAAGCAGCGATGTGATGTACTATGGAGCACACTTGTTCATTAGGTATCTATTTACCACAGTGACCTGAAAACCTTCAGACTGTACTGCGCCGGAAACACATGCTCCGACAAGTCATTCCACATCCTGGCAGTCTAAAATCAAATTTTCTACCAATAACTAGAAGCGTTCCATCAGTATTTCTACCGGATGATGAGCTAGCAATTTAACCACCTACCCTTACAGTTTACTCATCTCAAGCGATTACGTTAACTGATTGAAATAGATTACGAGTATTATGTTTCTGTAAACGGAGTGACAAATCGGTACTAGAGTGTTAAAGATACACAAATTTCCATAAAATATCCCGGAGACTTCACAGCGGGACACAACCGTAAACAGACCTAAGTGCGGCGCTCATTTGCATAGACCAAGTTTCAGTTTCCGAACTTGTGGGTACAATAAGGCCCCATAATCCGTGGGCCCTTTCGTCGGGGGCTATTATTGCTATGATTACCATAAGTCCGGAACGGGGTCATGTGAGCCACAATTCAGTTATTGTCGGGAGTGCAATATTTCGCCAGCTAATGGTCGGTCCGGGGTTTGATAAACGAGCGGCGTACGGCGTCGGCGGCGACCGCCGGACCTGTAGCTCAATTGTAACACGACATTACTACGTGAGAAATGAACTTCGGATTGAACTTGAAGAAACAAAGAAATTATTGTGTAAAGTGGCATTTTGTGTTACGCTGTGTGGCACACAAAACGGCCCTTTGTTGTTCCTGTAGTGTATTTAGCCTTACATTGATGTTGGTCTAAGTTATGAGTTCTGTCGTCTCGTGCTACCTTACTACGCGGGATGCGGGAGTGTGGGACACACGGCTGTCAACCGCCGCACGGTGAAGACGTAGTTGGTGAGCTAGCGAGCCGATATTGGATTATTCAGGTATTTCTTATACTGGTATCTTAACTGGAAAGGATACTACAAATTGGCGACGAGGAAAAACACTGTAAGTTTATTGTTGACTATCTATCTTAAAAAATACGGTATTTTTTACATTTTACGCTGGTTACTGCAATGTCGACATTATGTACGCGTGGAGCTAAAATAAACGTGTGATGTGTGAATATATTATATCTAAGTATTTTATTTATAGGTAGAGTAGATGAATCTAATGTTTGTGCCACCTAACCTGTACGACATATGCATAACAAGAGTTTCACCTATTGTTTACACCATAAATATGAACATTTATTTTCCATCTTGTTTAACAGGAAAATGTTGAATTGACTGGTTTGTACTAAGTATTGACAGGAATAAGGGTTTTAGGGTTGTTGTTCGCATTAGAAATACTCTCACAACATTATTTTTATGCTCATGCCTACCTATACTTATGTTGAGATCATACAATCATTATTTATTTTCATAAAAATATTGTCGATTTGGGAAAAGAAAATTGTTCTCCCAACAAAGGACCTACAATTTTTTTTTTAAATGTGTTTCTTTTGGACACAAAAAAGAGTGTTTCCCGCGAACTTAAAAAAAAAAAAGAAAAGAAAAACAAACCGTTGATTTCTCGGTGGCCAATGTTTGGCTGAGCAAGAAGTTGCACATACCAAGTAAAAAAAAAAAAAGAAAAAAAAAGAAAAAATATAGCGCAAACTAGAATAGAGGAATACGTATTATGTAATGTTTTCCAATCACTACATACTGTCTGTCCCTATATGTACGAGCAGTGTATGTAGTGTATCCCTCGTATGTTTGGACCTTTGAGGCTGCGCGGCGGGTTTTGATGCGGTTTTCTTTGACAGATGGAGTTGTTCTTGCTGTTGGGTTTGTAGGTATAATCCATGTATGTATGTGGTGGCGGAGAGGCGCTGTTGGTGATGTGTGTTGGCGGAGCTAGTTGATAACAATTTGTTATGGCTAGTTGACAGCATTTTGAACGTTGAACTTTTCAAGAAATTTGATGGTGATTAACTGCCGTGGGAATTATGTCATTTGGTGTAAGTAGAGACGTACGTACAGGATATACGTACCTACCGAATGGGGGCGATATAAGTACAATATTGTAATAGGAAATGCTTGGCGTCTAGGTAAATATCCTATCAAATAGTTAACTTTAATACTTGCAATGCATTTCTAATATAATGTAGCTGGACACTGCACAGTCGAGAGAGTTATCGTCATGTGCACATAACGTAGTGTTTAGGATAATACTATAAAAGATTAAAAGATAACTTCTATCTACGAATGTTATATTTACCCTATTACATCTACAAAGTGAGTTTAGAGCTGCGGTTTCTTTTCAATTTGGGGACATGGGAAGAGCTTGTGAGAGAATTATTCTCAGAAGTTACGGACTGATCTGCGTCACTGGTATCTACGTACCAAGTTATTGTTATTGTATTACTGTACCAAAGCTAATAACTAAATTAAATTAAAAACGAATGTCAATACTGTAATTGATTTACGAGGTGATACTGCATTAAATTATGCATGCAGTGATAGTAATATTGCCATTTAATTACGTTGATGGTACTTGCATTAAATTGCGTTGATGGTACTTGCATTAAATTGCGTTGGTGGTACTTGCATTAAATTGCGTTGATGGTACTTGCATTAAATTGCGTTGATGGTACTTGCATTAAATTGCGTTGATGGTACTTGCATTAAATTGCGTTGATGGTACTTGCATTAAATTGCGTTGATGGTACTTGCATTAAATTGCGTTGATGGTACTTGCATTAAATTGCGTTGGTGGTACTTGCATTAAATTGCGTTGATGGTACTTGCATTAAATTGCGTTGGTGGTACTTGCATTAAATTGCGTTGATGGTACTTGCATTAAATTGCGTTGGTGGTACTTGCATTAAATTGCGTTGATGGTACTTGCATTAAATTGCGTTGGTGGTACTTGCATTAAATTGCGTTGATGGTACTTGCATTAAATTGCGTTGGTGGTACTTGCATTAAATTGCGTTGATGGTACTTGCATTAAATTGCGTTGGTGGTACTTGCATTAAATTGCGTTGGTGGTACTTGCATTAAATTGCGTTGATGGTACTTGCATTAAATTGCGTTGGTGGTACTTGCATTAAATTGCGTTGATGGTACTTCCATTAAATTGCGTTGGTGGTACTTGCATTAAATTGCGTTGGTGGTACTTGCATTAAATTGCGTTGATGGTACTTGCATTAAATTGTGTTGGTGGTACTTGCATTAAATTGCGTTGATGGTACTTGCATTAAATTGCGTTGATGGTACTTGCATTAAATTGCGTTGACGGTACTTGCATTAAATCACGTTGATGGTTTTTGCATTGAATTGCGTTGATGATACTTGCATTAAATTGCGTTGATGATACTTACATTAAATTGCGTTAATGGTAATTGCATTAAATTGCGTTGATCATACTTGCATTAAATTGCGTTGATCATACTTGCATTAAATTGCGTTGGTGATACTTGCATTAAACTGCGTCGGTGATACTTCCATTAAAGTGCGTTGTTGGTTCGTGCATTCAATTGCGTTGTTGATAAGTGCATTAAATTGCGTTGTTGATGCATGCACTAAAGTGCGTTGTTGATCAGTGCATGAAAGTGCGTTGTTGATGCGTGCATTCAATTGCTTTGTCGGTACGTGTGTACATGATACTTAAAAAATCTCTGCACCAAGGTAGAGTAAAGTATACGAAAGACACGTATTAAGGCTACTTAGACAGAAACCATAAGAAAACATTGAAAATGTTTAGTTAGACTCAGACAACAAGCAACCAACTGTTTATTTACTAACTCTGACGAAGCATAATTTCGAAAGTCACAGAAAAATGCAAAACTTGAGTACTTTCCCAATAAAGTAACGAATAATCAGCCAGATAGGTACAGGGAGTAGTACTAACACAAAATCTAGAAAAAAAATACACGATATGTAGTAAGGCGTTACGTGGCAAATATGGGAGTTCCAAACATGTCGCACGAGATAAGAACTGTCAATGTCGAACAAAAGAAATAATGACAAGGAAATCCGTATGGGAAGAAAAGTAAGGAAGTCAATAATAGTTGCAAAGCTTCCTGAGACTGTTTCGTAGGTAAATTTATACCACATCTTGTACCTAAAACATAACCATTAAAATAACTATTAGCAATAAAAGACAAAGAGACTACCTACCTAGGTAGAAACTCCGATATAGTTACGCGAAGTCTGGAAAGAGTCTCGTATAAAAGCGTTCAAAGAATTAAACGCTGCACTTATTGTCATTGCAACTTTAGGTTATTATGACCCAGAAGATAAGACTTTAGTCATAGCCGATTGAAGATGCAAGTAGCTTTAGCATTTTGGCTCATATATTGCGGCTACAGCCAACGCGCAGACAAGAAGCTGGGCATCCTCTCGACAGTGCGTTGGCATTTTGCTCATATTGTATCAAGCACAAATTCGATCGTGTATGGAATGCTGCTCTCATCTTTGGGTTGGATCGGAATACCAGCTTGAGGCTCTGGAGGCAATAGAGAGACGTGCTGGAAGGCATGCTTATAGGGGACGACAGGCTGTTTGATGCTCGGCTACAAAGCCTACAGAATCGCCGCAAGGTTGTGAGCCTATCTGTCCTCTTTCAGGTGCATTTCGGAGAGTGTGCTACGGAGTTGCATAGCCTAATACATCAATCGCGCTTTTACGATAGGACAAGGACAGGAGAACGGCAAACCGTCATCCATACCGGGTGGATAAACCATTTATGCGAACCAAACGGTTTGCGTCTACTTTCATGGTGTGAGCCGCCAGGGTGTGGAGTGACTTGCCGGAATATTTGTTTCCTGCGCAGTGCGGTCTGAGGCTCTGTAAGTCGCTAGTAAACCGGACCGGGTAAGCCTAGTATTGCGGTCCCGCTCTACAGATTTGGTATTCTTTCGGACTACTCACACCCAGTACATAAAAACAATAGTTATGTTCAGGGTTGTGGATGCATCTAAACAGTTAGTTTAGCGACGCCCCTGAAAGATATAATCTTTCGAATCTTCCGAAAATGATAAATCTTTTAAACTTATTATGACTTATGTTTTCATGATGACACTAAGGTCAGTAACAAAGTCTTTATGCCAAGTAACCTGCACAAAGCGGCACACGAGGCCTATCCGGCCATGGTTGCTATGGAAGGCAGATGTGCAGTGGCGTAACACAGAGCTTGACGAACGCCATGTATGAAAACCAAGGTGATCGTCCGTGTTTCGCATGAGTTTCTTTTGCTGGCCGGAAGAACCGGAAAGAAAACTGGCATCTTTTGCCGGATTGATGTTGGCTGAAGACGTTGGAAAAGTCGAGACATTCTGAAACGTCTGAATATCTCAGGCGGAAAAGAATAGAGGCCATGGGTGACTTTATGCAAATGTACGATATTTCACCACATTCTGTGATGGATAAGATTGTCCATGATAACAATATATATTATAATATAAAGATCAATGCTACTTTTCGTTGTGATCTTGTTGACTCCGGAACGGGTGGACCGATTTCGCTGATTCTTCCTTTGTTGTGCTTGTTGACGACATCGGAGGGCTCTTATGGGGGGAAGAAGTGACATCCAATGCTGGGCGCAGGCCGTGTTCATATTCGTATTGATGGTTGGGACGGCAGCGTCGGTCGAGTCCACTAGTCTAACATAATATGTTGAATTGGAACATGAGTTGCTAGACAAATACTCAATGTTTTATTGCATTACCATGATGTTATAGTGGATGTTACAACAGTGACAAATACAATGAACAGAAAGAAAAGGAATATGCTGATAAACGGAGACATGCCATTTAGAAGTTGGGGATAAGGTTATGTCGAAAAAAAAAGTAAACTAAATTCACATATGAACCTCACACTATTCAAACCGTAGAGGCAAATATTACTGGTGATAATATGAGTCTTCGGAGTGATGAAACAGGTCAACAATTGAGACGTAATGTTTTGTCATATAAAGCGAGTAGTAAGACAATGGAAGGTGACGGGAGATGACAAAGGCAAAGATGATAATGAAATAATGGTTCGGTTCGTTAAAATTACGTAATGTTTTTAGTCACCTATCCTATATCTACTTGCGATGATTAAAATCAGTAATATTTAAATAAATGGTTAAAATAACAAGATTGCTAAATTATATTGAAAAAAAAAGACAAGAGGAGGGATGTAGTGTATTAGCCTTACATTGATGTTGGTCTAAGTGATGAGTTCTGTCGTCTCGTGCTACCTACTACGCGGGATGCGGGAGTGTGGGACACACAGCTGTCAACCGCCGCACGGTGAAGACGTAGTTGGTGAGCTAGCGAGCCGATATTGGATTATTCAGGTATTTCTTATATTGGTA
The DNA here is from genome assembly GCA_012932125.1 of Conopomorpha cramerella. Classification (NCBI taxonomy): domain Eukaryota; kingdom Metazoa; phylum Arthropoda; class Insecta; order Lepidoptera; family Gracillariidae; genus Conopomorpha; species Conopomorpha cramerella. Next base: position 21,001 of record SJJU01007416.1, read on the forward strand.
TCTTAACTGGAAAGGATACTACACTACTGAATACGTATATGTATATAATTTGGTGAAAATTCGGTAAAGTGGTTTCCGGGAGGAGCTACCGTAAAAACATTGTGACATGGAATTTTTATATATTAGATGATAATTATCATCATTTATATGATTACCCCTCATATTCCATCGAAGTTTAGAACAGCGTTAGTGCACTGTTAGTAACGTCTTATAACCTGGTCAAATGTAGCCACATAGGATAAACCAATCTAAGGTTTTTTTTTTTTTTTTTTAATCTTTCTTTATTTAGGAGCTTTTGTACATTACAATGACAATGCCAACTCCATTGTACCCTAAGTCTTACATTTAACATTAAATAATATTATACAAAATTATTGTTGTCTAGGTTTCCTGCCCCTCCATCTCAGGACACTCAGACCAAAGGAGGTTTCAGCCTGAATGACCTGAAGATAAAGAGGGCCTCCTCACAGAGTGGAGTTGATAGAATAGAGTTATAAGTTCCAATGTTGATACAATTAACATTATACTGTAGTTTAAACGCTTGTCTGGGTATCTCATTTCGGGCACATTCCCCTAAAAAGTGCTGTACATCATCTATTATACCGCAGTATTCGCATTCCGGTGACCCAATCTTCTTCATTAAGAAAGCAAACTTGTTTAAAGGAATGTGCCCGGACCTTAATCTAAGTGCCATAACAATATTTTCCCGTTTCAATTTTGTGCCCAAAAACCATGGCACATGGGGAGGCTCACAATTAATGCTCTTGTACCAGATTCCTTTTTCAAAGGATCGCTCATCGAAGTGAGTCTTCCACAATTTTTGACAGTATCTGCGATAAATGCCAACAGTTTCTGACCAGTTAGGCAGCATTTCAGTTTCACAGCCTGAACTTAATCCCTCTTTAAAAGTGGGTACTTCATGTGGTGAATAGAATACGTGTGTCACCACCCCAGCACAACTTTTCCCATCTTGGAGCGACGTGACCGATGGAACTCTCCAGAGAACGGTCCCAACGTTTAAAGTAACACATATAAAATATCTGCTTACCGACAAAGGCAGCTTTTTGCTCCATACCAAGCTGCAGGACCATGTCATGTTTCTTTGTGTGTACATTCAGATGGTCCTCATTCGTGAATGTCATTCCACAATCAGGTAATGAGCACGCAAACGGTTTCTGAGGCTCGCCCATTTGTTGTTCCATTGTGTGTCCAGTTTCTTCACGGTTCTTCTGGCTGGTGAAAGAAATTCATTAGGAGGATGTCGTACGTCTGTTTTTCAATTGTCAAGTCATATATGACTTTCGTCAAGCTTTGTATTATGCTTTGGCAATGTTAGTAGCTCTTCATTAATCTGAACGAAATGTCACATCAAACATTAAAATTCATGTTTTTCCCTTTTTTTTTTTTTAATCACTATGAACAAGCGTTTGACCACCATCCTACCTGATGTTAAGCAGCGATGTGGTCTACGATCCCTTTTATTTCTGACTCTATGTTACTGAGCAAAAAATAATCCTTCTGATGAACCCTTTCGATCGGTATGATAAAGCTACAGGGTGATTTTCTTTGCTTGTGTAGCGGGGTTGATTCCCGGTTCAAACATGTAATTATAAAAAAATCTATGAATACAGTTAAAATTGTTTTTCAAACTAAAATAATGTCTTCTTTCAGTAAAATGTCTACAATATTTAAGGTACTTTCCCTCCATGTGGCATGGTTGTGGGACACCCTGTATATATACTAGCTGTCCCGGCAAACACTTCACTTTTTCACATTTGTACCTCGTGTATTGGAAGAAATCCACCTTTTAACCTTCCATGGACTTCCACAAATAATTCAAGACCATAATTAGGCATAGACCATAATCGGTAAAGCCATTTTCGAGTTTTGCGAGACTAACATACCGCAATTAATTTTATATATATAGACAGATATATATATTTTTAAACACAGTGAACAAATGTTTAACCACCATCCTGTCTGACGTTAACTCTTTCCCGGACAGTAAATCCCTATAGGCGACATAACAATAAAACTTCTAATGTGTCTATCTCACTGTCCACCAATGTGTTAAGCAGCAATGTGGTCTATAAACTATATGAACTTAGACTTGCACTAATGTAACATATATTTGATGAACTCTATTCTTTCTTCTTGAGAACTTTGCTAGCAGTTAACTACCAGCATTCATTTTTAAGGAAACGCACACTGACATGATATTAAATGTTCAAAACGGGTATTATAGCGCAAAGATTAACCAACGATAAGCATTCAGCTTACCTTCGTTGTTTGCCCGACATTTCAACACAGTTACATGTGTCGTGGTCGCGAGTTGACTGGAGTATGTATGTAACTGTGTCGAAAGTCGGACAAACAACGAAGGTAATCTGTATAATGCTATAATAGCATTGTTTGTTGCAATATTTTTGAATAAAGATGTAACTTAGAGCAATAGACAGTTAGAGATGTAAATAATAATATATTACATGTGCAGTGTTAACTGCTAAGATGTAGAATAACTTGCCGGAGTTTGTGTTTCCTGCTCAGTACAGTCTGAAGGTCTTCAAGTCGTGGATGAATAGGTACCTAATAAACAAGTGTGCTCCATCGTAGACCACATCGCTACTTAACATCAGGCAGGATGGTGGTCAAACGCTTGTTCTTAATGATAGAAAAAAAATCTTCTTAGCGATTTATTTCAGCTTATACCAAAATGATTTTCAAGTCGTGTAGCCATCTATAATGCATATTTTTTATGCATAGCCTAGGACATAAAGGTTAACATGTTATCCTAAGCATTGCATGGTATACTTACAGGTACAAATTGTAGAGTAGCCAAGTTAACCACTTATATTGTTATTGATTTTTGACATAGTCTTATTGGCAGGTTGTTTGCTGTGAAGTATTTTAAAACTAATGTCACGCCATTACAACTATGAGCTCTAGAATTGCTGGGCCCCTCAAATCAATTAGTGTCTTTTTCACCGACATTATTAAATTGATAAGTTTCTAATTGCTGATATTAGAAGGAAAACACATTGCATAGTTGCGTGCCTATGTCTAACCCGTTCGTAATTCAATAGATTTGAGTGTACTTCTTATTCAAAAGACTATTTCACTTTTTCACATTAACGTAGCTTCAACTTAGAAGATTACTTTTAAATAAAATCCAGTGAAATCAGATGAAAACAAACTCGTGGATTATAAACAAATCAGTAGACACTGCAGTAGGAGATAAACGAATACGTGTAAGAAAGTAAGGGCTAAATATGAAATACTACAAGTGCAAGGGAGATCGAAATATCTGTCATTAGTTCTGTCTGACCTTTTGACAGTGACAGTTGGCACAG
>SJJU01007418.1:0-10875 GCA_012932125.1 Conopomorpha cramerella
ACCATGGCATTTATCATAATATTGAAACAACAAAAAAGTACGCATCACACTGTACCTCTCTATGTCGAGTAAGGAACAACAACAATTTTTTTATTTAAAAACCCATAATTTTTTGAACTACTTTGAAATGCATTTATTTTACTCATGCTATTAATCCTTATCAAAATAAATTATTTCATCATTAAGTACAGTTTATGTAGATCTTTGAATGATTAAAATTGGACATTTGGTTTTTAAGTTATGGTGAAACAAAAATATTACAATTTCTGCTGCATGGTCTGTTGCAAAGTGAGTGTCACCATGGCGGGAGGTGTGAGGAGAGGAGTTTAGATCAGCATTTTTTCGCCTTGATGAACAAAATCAGAGAAACTCTCAATTACGCGAACAAGAGTCGAGTGTTGAACATTCGCAACAATTTGCACAGCAGCTTGAGTTACATGCATAAGAGTCAAGGCTGGGGCATTCCCAATATCTTCATGAACTATAAGTGAAGTATAAGGACCTCTCAGTTGCATCGAGAGGACCTCTCAGTTAGACAGAGAGGATCAGCAGGTTGATTATGCACAACAAGCGTCTGTCAAAATCTGCTTTAACTGCTCTGCCAAGAAATGGGTGGACGAACCTAATGGTACCGGATATCGAATAAACATTGGGTTTTGTAAAAAATGAACTTACTTGACTTATTTCCTTTATTCCCTCAGTAGGGACATAGGGCTCGCACAACATTCTTCCACTCGGACCGGTCTTGAGCAGCAACCACCAGATCTTCCCACCTCAGACCTGCTAGATCCGCCTCCTTCTTCACTGAGCGACGCCATGTGGATCTAGGGCGGCCAACTTTACGCTTGCCTGCCGGCTGCCACGACAGAGCCTGTTTTGGAGGATACTCTTCCGATCTTCTGAGCGTGTGTCCAATCCAACGCCACTTCCTTGTCCGGATTTCGTCATCGACGTCAAAATGCGCCTTAAGCATTTGTTAACAAATACTTGCAGCTGATGGGAGAGGTCCTTTCTGACATACCACGTCTCACAACCATATAGTAAGACTGACTTGACGTTTGATTCGAAGATCCTCAATTTAGTGCGTCGGGTGATAATGTGGGAACTCCAAACAGGCTTTAATTGGGCGTATGCAGCACGAGCCTTGTTGATACGGGCCTCTATGTCCAGGTCTGTTCCACCTGCTCGCTACTCTCGCCGTTGATTAAGAGAGGCTGGGTGTCAACGGTGTGGAGGCGCATCTCCTTCGTTTTAGCGCAGTTGACGCGCAATCCTTCCTGGGCAGCCTCTTTAACGAGATCATCGGCCTTGATCTGTAGGTGATCACGGGATTTGAAACCCAATGTTTATATTTAAAAAATACATGTCCACCCGAGCGAAGTTGGGTCAGGCCGCTAGTTTTTTTTATAATTATAGAATTTAATGATTACAGCTGAACGCGAGGTAAGAGCTGCCAGAGGTCGGCTAATGGGAGCTCTCCTAGACGTTTTAGAGGGAGAGTCGTCCGACGAATCTGTGGATGTTCCTGCTAAAAAAGAGCGGTAAGAACAGAACAGAACAACAATGAAAACTTCAAAAAATTTAATTTTGAATTTTTGTTACTCTATCATGAAAACAACTGATGGATTTCATTAATGTATGCTTATACTTTGGAATAAAACCATGTAGGCTATATTTTGTGCCAAACTTCCCGCAGGGAGAGCATAAACTATGTCTGATACCACAAACAGGGTTTATTCATAATTTATTATTGATAAATTCCAGGTACAATGATGACAATGATAGTACAGATGAAGACAGTCAAAAAGAGAAGATCCAGCGAGAATCCTATGTACTAAAGCTGTTTGACAGAAGTGTGGACTTGTCACAATTTAACGAAGACAGTCCACTGTATCCAATATGCAGGGCATGGATAGCTAATCAGCCGAAGGCAGATTATAGTAAATTTGGGTAAGTGGATATAATTTTTTTTCATGCCAGAATCCTACATATTGCCTTATATGTATGTGTTGTCTATATCTATCCCACAGAAAAAATATGATAGTTTTGGCATACCATAAGTGTTATTTTCACACTTTATTCTTTATTTATACTGAAAATTGAATACAAACAGTTAAAGATCTTCATCTCTACTTGAGACTACAACTCTAACTTGAATGCAGCAGAGTGCAAAATTGTGTGAATGGGCACTGGCAATGAAAAAATAGACTATAGTAGATATTGACAGCACATTAACATTCCCACAGGAGACAACTACCAGCCATTACGCCAAGAGAAGACGGAGTAGAGTTACCAGGTCCAGAAGGCCCAGTGGTCTCCAGAATACCGCCACTGCTGCCTGAACAGGAGGCTAGGGACAAGGATAATATCAACTTGGACTATGTGAGTAACAGTAGCTTTGGCGATTGTAATTAGTTTGTGTAATTATAGTGCCGAAATAAAGTGTAATTCTTGATTTTCGTAATAGTGTACATTTTCTATCGGTACCCACCGCCCACATACGTAACAATATGTTCTTCGAGTTGTATGCCAGCGATTAGCAAACTCACGAAAGCGTTCAAAGTTCCCTCGACTGCTTACTAGGTCCCTAAAGTATATTGGCCCTAGCTCGGTCCGCTCCACTTTATTAAGCATCTCATTCCATGCCTCATTTTCCTCCAAGATCAGAAGACATTTCACATTAACCACAATTTACTAGAGGAAGCTGTGTGGTGACCGTGACCCTCTCAATAGAATACATTACCACCCCAGCCCAACGTTTCCCGTCGTGGGGATCGTAAGAGGAGATACAGGAAACTGTCCAAAACGCGGGCAGCAACACTCTGTGAGTTAAACCACAACACCTTTGCGATCGACGATTAAGCATCTCCGCCCAAATTATCATGGAATCATTGGGGGAGACCCTCGTCTAGCAGTGGACGTTGTGTGACTGATGGTGACTATATAGAGGACATTCACATCGCTGCTTAACATCAGGCAGGATGGTGGTCAAATGCTTGTTCATTGAGATATATCTTTTGTTCCTTACTGCGTACCGGTGGCGTGCACACCATAGAGGCAAAAAGACACTGCCTACCTTAGTATTTTGATTACCCGACCTAATAATAGTGTGCGTTACCCCAGCCAGATTTTGTCGAAAATCACATTTTTTTTAAAGTAGATAATTAGAAGTCCAACATCTTCAATTGTTGTGCTGATTTTTAAATTTGTTTTGCTTATGGTTTTTTAGTTATTTGACAAAAACAGATCTGGCTGGCGTAACGTTACCCCAGCCAGATGTTTTGCTAATTAAAGGGTTTATTGAAATAAACTTTAGGTACATAATTAGTATTCTGAACGAGGTAAATGTTGCCACAAAATTTGAATTTGTATCGTTTATGGGTTCGGAGATATTCAAAATCCTGCTGGGGCAACGTTTACGTGTTCGCTGTATCTCCGAAACGGCTAAGCGAATATGTATAATTTTTTGTACACAGCTTCTATGAATTTGTTATAATTTGTTTGCCAAGAAAGAAAAACAAAATAATGCACCGTTTAGAAGTATTTTAATTAAAAAAAAAACTCAAAAATAGCTCCTAGCTCGTCAAAAAAGAGCTCTAAGGCTGGGGCTCCACCAAAGCGGAGAAGAGAAGCGATTTCATACAAATAAACACAGCTCATGGGTTGAGCGGGCTAGAACTGTATGAAAAATTAGCACATCTCCTCTCCTCTCCGCTTTGGTGGAGCCCCGGCCTAAAGCCTTATTTGAAACGTCATTTTGTAGCTTACAACTGCCTTCAAATGTTTGTAAATTTTCATTAGAATCCTGTAGGTATTTATTAAGTTACAACGATGTTTAATTCAGTTCTCGTAACGATGCGCTCCGGAGATTTTAAGCCTCCGATTTACTGAGTTCCTTGTGGATTTAAAATTTGAATAAGATATCATTAATTAGTATTTTAGTTCAATTTTCTACCTGTAAAATTTCAGCGTAATACGATTTGTAATTACTGAGATAATTAACAGAAAGACATTAGGTAGTGCATGATCATGGCAACCCGACCAAGTATAGATGGTTACGAAAAAGCGGCCACGTAGTACTTTATACTAACTTTTGAAATTAATAGGATAGTTTTAAAAGTACGTACAGAAGTGTAAAACGAAAACAATATTATCTTAATTTGAGTATTTTTATTTACAAATCATGTCTTATAAACTTACAAAGAAAAATGCGAAGTACCTAAACGCTTTAATTTAGTTATATATTTTCTTATAGCAGCATAATAAATGTTCATTGGCTCAACATAATTATAAATTAACTTCAAAAAGATTAACATTGATTTTCAAATCATGAACTAACAATCACATAATAAATTATTGACTGACATTATTACGATTGCTGGCACATTACGATGACTGGCTGGCTAGTATTCTTATAAAAATAGTATTATTATTAAAATCACAGATCATTATTAAATGCTATGCTATAGGCTGAATAGTTTAATTCTGTACGCGACTGTATTGAGCATGTAGCGTTATTATACTATACGTTTTAAAAGTTAGGCATAAAGTACTACGCGGCCGCTTTTTCGTAACCATCTATACTTGGTCGGGTTGCCATGATCATGCACTACCTAATGTCTTTCTTTTAATTATCTCAGTAATTACAAATCGTATTACGCTGAAATTTTACAGGTAGAAAAATGAACTAAAATACTAATTAATGATATCTTATTCAACTTTTAAATCCACAAGGAACTCAGTAAATCGGAGGCTTAAAATCTCCGGAGCGCATCGTTACGAAAACTGAATTAAATATCGTTGTAACTTAATAAATACCTACAGGATTCTAATGAAAATTCACAAACATTTGAAGGCAGTTGTAAGCTACAAAATGACGTTTCAAATAAGGCTTTAGAGCTCTTTTTTGAAGAGCTAGGAGCTATTTTTGAGGTTTTTTTTTTAATTAAAATACTTCTAAACGGTGCATTATTTTGTTTTTCTTTATTGGCAAACAAATTATAACAAATTCATAGAAGCTGTGTACAAAAAATTATACATATTCGCTTAGCCGTTACAGCGAACACGTAAACGTTACCCCAGCAGGATTTTGAATATCTCCGAAACCATAAACGATACAAATTCAAATTTTGTGGCAACATTTACCTCGTTCAGAATACTAATTATGTACCTAAAGTTTATTAATCAATCAACCCTTTAATTATCAATAAACCCTTTAATTAACAAAACATCTGGCTGGGGTAACGTTACGCCAGCCAGATCTGTTTTTGTCAAATAACTAAAAAAACCATAAGCAAAACAAATTTAAAAATCAGCACAACAATTGAAGAAGTTGGACTTCTAATTATCTACTTAAAAAAATGTGATTTTCGACAAAATCTGGCTGGGGTAACGCACACGATTTACTGAGTTCCTTGTGGATTTAACAGTTGAATAAGATATCATTAATTAGTATTTTAGTTCAATTTTCTACCTGTAAAATTTCAGCGTAATACGATTTGTAATTACTGAGATAATTAAAAGAACGACATTAGGTAGTGCATGATCATGGCAACCCGACCAAGTATAGATGGTTACGAAAAAGCGGCCGCGTAGTACTTTATGCCTACCTTTTAAAACGTATAGTATAATAACGATACATGCTCAATACAGTCGCGTACAGAATTAAACTATTCAGCCTATAGCATAGTATATATCTTGAAATGAATTAAATTATATATTTTTAATTTGTGTCTACTTATTTATGTTACCTACTTAAAATACTGTACCATTAATTACCTATCTTATTTAACCTGTTGTGACCAGAGATGGGTTTCTATCCGAGTATTTATCCGCTGGAGGATAAATACCCATAAATACTCGTATTTACTCGAGTATTTATCCAAAGTGAGAGTAAATATTTTGCTTCAGTTCTTTTAAAAAAACACGATTGGTGTTGACTTGGTCGCTTGATTGCGCATTTATACAACAATTTATTGTTTTATTACTATTAAATTATTTACTTAATTAATGTTTTATAAGTACATAATGTATCTATTATATAAAAATCAAAGCCACTTTTCGTTATCATGTCATAACTCCGGAACGGGTGGACCGATTTCGCTAATTCTTTCTTTGTTGTGCTTATTAATGACAGAAGAAGGTTCTTATGAAAGAAAAAATTACATCCACTGCTGGGCACAGGCCACCCTAAATGTTCATATTAATAGTTAAGACAGGACAACGTCTGTCGAGTCCACAAGTACAATTATAATTTATGTATGGTCCATTTATTGTATGCGTAGGTCTAACTGTTTTATTATATTATCTATCTTATATATTAAAATCAATGCCACTTTTCGTTGTCATGGTATAACTCTGGAACGGGTGGATAGATTTCGCTATTTTTTCTTTTGTTGTGCTTATTAATGATAGGAGAAGGTTCTTATGAAAGAAAAAATTACATCCACTGCTGGGCACAGGCCACCCTGGAAGTTATACTAATTTTAATATTCATATTAATAGTTAAGACAGGACAACGTCTGTCGAGTCCACTAGTATTATTATAATTATGTTGTATATCGCCCCTCTCACTGAGCTTTTTGATGTGTGTCTTTAAATTATGAACTCTGGCGCACCGGGCCGGATATCTGTTTATTGGGCGGCAGTGTGTCGGATATCCGGTTATTGGCCACCAGTACTTCGGATATCCGGACATCGGGGGAAATCCGGCCGGATATCCGGTTATTAGATGACATCCGGCCGGATTGTGAAAATCCTGACTGATTTACCGGCCGGATAAGCCGGGTACCAGATAGACCCGGATATCCGGTTATAGATCGACGTGAAATATCGACCGAGCAAGCCAGAAACCGGATAGGGCCGGATATCCGGTTATATTCAGCCGGATATCCTGTTATTGTGTGACATCCGGCCGGACTGTGATTAATCGTTCGGTAAACCGGATAGAGCCGGATATCCATTCCAACTCAAAATTGTTCATGTTTATGCCCACCTACTCATTGACCTATGATAGACTTATTTCTTGATACCTATTGGTCCAGTACCTAATTACTGAGTTCGTGATACATTTTTTTATATACCTACTTACATTTTATATATACCGTCTATTTTCATTTATCACGTTCCTGGATACCACGGGTATGTCCTTATACCTTTTAGCTTCATCTCCATTCATATATATTTTCCTACATATCTGGTTTCGAGTACTTTTCATGCCATCTTTCGTCAAGACATGACTAATTTGGGTGATGTATGTCCTTCTGGAGCCATCTCTGCCCTTACCGACCCGTTGCATCACCCATATTATCAATTTTCATCACGAATTTAATTAAAACAAGAGTACAAAAATATTTATCCTAGGGTTTGGATAAATACTCAGTGTAAACGAGTAAATACGGATAAATATCCATATTTATCTTTCCACTGAGTATTTATCCTTCGAGTATTTATCCGACTGCCCATCTCTAGTTGTGACGTAAGCGCTAAACTTATATATTATTTATTAACAAAATAGTGAAATATTTAATTGGCACAAACACGGTCCCGTTGCAGTTTTAAAATAATATAGACAGAGATAGAAGACTTTGTACTTAGCGCGCTGAGCCATTGAACATTTATTATGCTGCTATAAGAAAATATATAACTAAATTAAAGTGTTTAGGTACTTCGGATTTTTCTTTGTAAGTTTATAAGACATGATTTGTAAATAAAAATACTCAAATTAAGATGATATTGTTTTCGTTTTACACTTCTGTACGTAACTGTACTTCCTATCCTATTAATTTCAAAATTTAGTATAAAGTACTACGTGGCCGCTTTTTCGTAACCATCTATACTTGGTCGGGTTGCCATGATCATGCACTACCTAATGTCTTTCTTTTAATTATCTCAGTAATTACAAATCGTATTACCCTGAAATTTTACAGGTAGAAAATTGAACTAAAATACTAATTAATGATATCTTATTCAACTTTTAAATCCACAAGGAACTCAGTAAATCGGAGGCTTCAAATCTCCGGAGCGCATCGTTACGAGAACTGAATTAAATATCGTTGTAACTTAATAAATACCTACAGGATTCTAATGAAAATTTACAAGCATTTGAAGGCAGTTGTAAGCTACAAAATGACGTTTCAAATAAGGCTTTAGAGCTCTTTTTTGAAGAGCTAGGAGCTATTTTTGAGTTTTTTTTTTAATTAAAATACTTCCAAACGGTGCATTATTTTGGTTTTCTTTATTGGCAAACAAATTATAACAAATTCATAGAAGCTGTGTACAAAAAATTATACATATTCGCTTAGCCGTTTCGGAGATACAGCGAACACGTAAACGTTACCCCAGCGGGATTTTGAATATCTCCGAAACCATAAACGATACAAATTCAAATTTTGTGGCAACATTTACCTCGTTCAGAATACTAATTATGTACCTAAAGTTTATTTCAATAAACCCTTTAATTAACAAAACATCTGGCTGGGGTAACGTTACGCCAGCCAGATCTATTCTTGTCAAATAACTAAAAAACCATAAGCAAAACAAATTTAAAAATCAGCACAACAATTGAAGAAGTTGGACTTCTAATTATCTACTTAAAAAAAAATGGGATTTTCGACAAAATCTGGCTGGGGTAACGCACACGTTTGATATCACCAGAAGTATTCCCGTATGTGTAGGTAGTATTGGCAGTAGTTTCAAAGATACAAAGAATTCAAAAAATCTCTTATTACCCATATAGGTACCAACTACGTAGACGTGTCATGGGGAAAAATATCATTAATGTATTACCCATAGCACAACCAGTTGTGCGATCTAGTTGGTCCATGGGTCCGACGGGGAAACGGTAAGTCGCACAATGTGTGACATAACAGCGCGTATTTGTTTTATGTCGTATCTTGATGCTCTTGCTAGGGATGCTGATTGACACACTCTGATTGGTACACACCGACCCATTATGACCCTTCCAGGTAGTTAGACCCACGTTTTGTCTACGGTATGTGACTGAATGAACTCTATTGCACACAGGATGGACACGAGTCCACGTAATGGCTTATTCCGAATATCTACCCTAGAAAATCCACCCCAGAGTGGATAGTGGGAAAACACGCATCCAAGAATCCGAGAGAAGAGAATTAAATTTTTCAATTGTATGGCGGGGTGGATAGTCGAGCGTGCATTTTCGGAATATCTACCCTGGAGTAGATTTTCCATGGTGGATAGTCGGAATAAACCGACGTAATGTACAGATATTATTATGATGTAGTCTCTGGTAGAGTTCACGAGTCTATCCCGATACTTTTGAAGGCATTGGGGCATAGGTCCATTATTACTACTAGCGTACTGGATCCCTCTGCAGAGAAAAGGCCTCTCAGTACAGACATTGCAATTTACAAATTTCAAAAAGACGACCTTATCCGCTAAGAGCGATTTCTTATAGAGAAGTACGCTTTGTCCCCCAGTGGCGTGCGCTGGCTTTTACGACAAGGTAGGCAGTAATCCCCAAGGAGTGACAATTATGTATAGGTAACTTGTCTTTACGAAATATAGGTAACTACATATCTACTCAGCCACAAAACACAGGACCTTCCTTAGCCTATGTCGTGAGTACAACAAAAAAAAAAGATCTAACAATAACTCTATTATTAGGTCGGGTAGACAAAATACTAAGGTAGGCAGTGTCTTTTTGTCTATATGGCGTGCACGCCACTGTTGTCCCCATAGTTAAAGTTGACGAACCCAACAATGTTTCTAAGAACATTGCTCAGGGTCATTTTACACGCAGTATATATGTCACAACCTAACCTGGCCTATTACTTCTATCCTAAAAGTAAAAATGTGGTAATGAGTCATCTTACGACGATCATCTCGACGTATTCCTGGTATGGGGTGATAGAGGAGATAAAATGCAATAAAATAAACCTCCATATGTATGGTCGGAAATTAATGGTTCTTGAGATATTGACTTTTTTTAATATTTTCTAGAAATTCCCAGAATCTTGCATGAAAAAGGTTGTAAAATAAAAACCATGAGTTATTTACTGTGATTCTTTATTTATTTATTAATTGTAAACTCACGTTTAACTATACTAGAAATTATTCAACTGAAGTATATTGTACTTATTTATTTTCATTGCTTTAGTGGAGCCCCGGCCTTACTGTCTTATGACATTCAAGCGAGTTTCAACCTTAGAATGGTAGTAGTACAACTGATTCTTGGCCGACTGGACAGTAGGGTGGGTCTTACTATAACCATTACCCATTGCAATTATCATACTGCGACTGCACATTTTAAAAGATTTGTTCGACATAATGTTACCTAATATAATTTAAACCAATTTACTGAATTTTAGAATGGCACTGAGCGTTTTACCCCAGAAAAGCCTAGCTTAGAAGTATCCCAATGGAACCCAGGGAGAAGGTTAAGTAAATTAGTTAAGAAACCTATTAAATAAATGAAACCAGAGAGATTGTCGATGTGCTAAAATTTATTTTTGTCGAATACATTAACATTAAAAACTTATAAATGTACAATCATTACTTATATCCATTTAGTGTCCCTCTGTCAGTCTTTACATGTTATGTTTAACTGTTTGATAAAGTGTGAACATTCACGCCGCAATTAATATATTCGAGTTTTTTTGTGCATGAATTTACATTTAAACATGGAAACTCATTCAGACTAAGGATCAAAATATACCTGTTAATTAATGAGCCATTTTGTCATTTATAGAATTTCTTAGCAATTTGCATTGTTAAATATTATTTAGGTATAGGGTTACTGGCAACTCGTAGGTGATAAACAGTTAAATAGCAGTTATACACCCCCTTTACGCAAGGTCCTTTTTTTTATGACAAGAATTAGGCAGAGACTACAGA
>SJJU01007419.1:0-21760 GCA_012932125.1 Conopomorpha cramerella
GTGCTTCTGCCTACCCCGCTTTGGGATTACAAGGCGTGAAGTGTATTAATTTTTTATTTTAATCCTGGCATTCTCAGAAAAATTATGTTACCTGGATGGAAGCGAATGTAGTCTTTCTGTATATGAAGATTCTTTGGTAGGTCCATCTTTTGTAGCGCATCATATGGTGTGGTGGTGTCGACTGGCTGGTTGTAGTATTGTATGACGTCATCTGAAGAAAAGATGCAAGTGTTAAAGTAATATTGAATTAAGGAACGAATACTTATTTCAACACAAGAAAGTACACAAATAAAAAAGTGCCTCTTTGGGATTAAAAGGCTAGTGCTAGGGACTATATTTCTTTTTTTAAATTTATGTGTGATTTTTGGACTCAGGTACATTTTAATTTAACCCTTTGGGTATGGAACCACAACAATGCATTACCAACTGATTGTACTCACCAACACACTGTATAGAATATAACAGGGAATTGGGCACAGAATGACCGGTCTCGTTAAAACAGGCACTTAAGACTTTAAATTTCACATCAAGCTCTTGAAAATCATCATTGGCCTTTAGATTATTTTCAGAACAAATTTTTTCCACAATTTCAGTGATATTGTCTGGAGGTGTGTACGGCTTATTGGGTCGCAGGAATCTGAAATTAATAAAATAGTTACTGTAGAAAAAATAAATACAATTAATTACTGTTGACATTACACAATATTTTTTTGGATCTTATTTACATACAATAGTCACCATACCATTACTAGTACATAGTATAGTCATGTAAGCAATTTTATATAGTATGACAGTACATAATGGAAGTACAGTCACATACAAATATATTGTATCTAACAGTGTAGTATATTTAATAGATTATTAATGGAGTCAAACAGTCAATGAATAACCTGTATTTGCCCACTACTGGATGTGGGCCTCCTTAATGTTGTGCCAAAGCAATTGATCTTAGGCTCTCCTCATCCAGACACATCTGACAATACTGCCTAAGGTCATTAGTTTCCAGAAGTCCTACATCATACTTGCCTAAGTATATTCTCCACTCTAAACCTACTGTCAGATCTGAACATCCCTGTATTTTTTTAATATTTAACAAATAAAATACTCTGACAAAAAGATGTAAGTTGAACACATTGGTTTGGCCTAGATCACATAAATTATTTAGGTACAATATGAGGATTAAAATGTAGATCTTATGTGAAGATCTACATTTATACAGTGAGTAAATCATTTGAATAGTTTACTGGTCAGACCAATATAGCTTACCATGATACTACTTAGAATATACTTTGGTTGTTGTACATGTTGACAGTCCTTACCCTCTAGCCGCTAAGGATTCAGCTGCAGCTACCATTTTCTTATCAAGTTTAGGAGCACGTTTTTTAGCAACCATCCTTACTGGAATTAACTGTGGAAGATGATAAAATAACATGTATTGTACATACAAAAAGAAAGACATGTTAAAGTGTGCAAAGTTAACCTATAATATACAGTACCTGTACACTAGGTAGCCGCAACATAAAGTTCCGCAGCATTTTGTACGTGACTGTCGTGCACAATTTAATTAAAACAAGTAATTATTTCGTTACAAAATTGTTATTTTATTGTGCAAATTGCGGTAACAACAAAAAAAAACTCAACAATATTTAATATTGACGTCAGTGTCATTCATTGGACACTGATAGTATAAGATTACAAATTCTTCGTCCTAATATCTTTTCGTTCATCCATCCTCTGTGTTCCATCTTTTATGTGTTGTTTTATAGTTGAGTATCCGATGAATGTATGCCTGTTTTCAGCATCTATCCTATTTTAGAATTTCGTAATCGCAGTAAAACCTTTAGTTAGGTTAGGATTTATCTACAGTTTTAAGTTGGTTTTGTTACATACATACATAATATTCTATAGATACGTCACGCCGCACGCCTGTTTCCCAGAGGAGTAGGCAGAGATCATGGATCTCCATTTTTCACGATACTGGCAAAACTCTATCGTCTCTTCTACATAATATCTTCATACATGTTCGCCGGTTTCGAGTACCTACAGTACCACGACGACGCGCCGCCGCCGCCGCCGGCTTCCTTAAACACATTTAGAAACTGATCAAGGAATGCCCTTCTAGGATGAACCCTTCTTATACGGCCTTCTACCACATTCGTCTATCTTTTCGATTTGCCTAAGCCATACCCTACCGAAAAATACCATTTTTAACCCTTGTCACTAGGTAGGTAAGTACATCTTCGGTCCATACTACGGCATTGATTCTACTCTTATGCATACGTATTATCTATGATATACGTACAGTTTTCTATAATGAATTAGAAAACAAATCGTAATGTTTTAAATACATTCGTAATGTTTTATATTACAAAAAATGTTTTAACTATTTTACCGGTCAAGTCATTTCAGTTCTGAATTTTAAATAAAAGAAAGTCTGTCCTACTAAACACATCTCTGTGTTTAGTCGGAGCTGATCTTCGAATAATATATATATTCCGGTGTATAAGCCGTATTATTATAAAGTTTCATTAAAATCTATTCAGTAGAATATGTGTGAAAGAGTAACAAGCAGTACATAAGTAGTTTACTTATGTATTTTTATTGGTAGTTGAATGGCGATTTCTATCTAGGTTAATCTTGTGTTGGTAATATCAACAAGATTGTAATAGTTTTATTATATCTCCAATTCTCCACACAACGAGTAATCAAGTATCATCACAAAAAAGTAAAGTATAGCTAAATGGCTTGATGCCTTTGCCTGTTTATTGAAAACTGCGAAAGAAAAAAAAGCGATGGCAGCACCGTCGGCTTGGGTAACTTTGGTTGTTGTTTCAATATCCGCCATTTTCCAGTCGCCATTGAAAGGTGGAAACTTCATCAAATGTCGGTGGTGATTGCACAGTTTTGAGTGGTTTCTTTAGGTTTATATCTGTTTTGAGTGTTGTGATTTAAAAATGAAGCGCCCGAGATTAACATGACGCATCAAAATCATCAAACAAACGGTGCCAGTCTCGAGGATTGCCACACAAACTTCTTCGCCTTGGTAAGTCACTTTTCTATCTACGAAGCAGTTTATAAGAAGTTTATCGTTTGTAAATCGTTAAAGTACCTACAATATATAGCCAGATATAAAATATTCTAAATAGCAGTATACACCGAATTCCTCTAATTCCTATGAAATCGCAATAATATGATGTCAATCTAAGAATACGTACTTGCCAAGCAAGTATGACCTTTATCTGCCAAGCCATCTTCAAAAATTACTGACCATGTTTAGATGTTGAAAACGATAGAAATTGAACTAAAGTTACGGCGTTTGTTTCTAAATTATACTACTTTTCTATGTGCTGTTATAAAATATTGGCCAAAGTGTTCAACTCGTAGAATTATAGGAGCGAGGTCAACAAAAACCGCTTGTCTTTAGAGGTCATTTCATACCTGCCTGTAGTGCAAACGTACCGTAACGTTGGCGGGACCAGTTTCGTCAGTCGAGGAAATAACTTTCTTCGTGGTGTTTGTATCGTTTGTAACTATTCGTATGTAAATTAAGTAGACATCAATGTAGTAAGTCGAGCAATACGTCCAAATAAAAACGTCTTGTATGTTTTGGGATCATGAAAATGTTTTACGCAGATGGTCGAAGTACGTAAGGATAGGTTGTGTCATTTCGGTTCATGTAAAGAGCCTACCGCTAGGTTGTAGTAGGTAGGTAGTTGCGCGGTTGCAATGTAGTTGAAAACAGTAATATGACAACATTGGGTAGCACCTGACGCGCCGTGGCCGGATCGCAGCGGCGGCGGCGGCGGCGCGCGCCGCAATCTTCAATCAACCATCGCGCTCTACATTCGCACTGTCTTCTTGCCCCGCGCTATACGAAATTATAGATTTCTCCTTTTCGTTAATTGTAGGATTATGCGACCGCATATTTTACTTAGCCAGTGTGCACCTGGCCAATGTCAAAGTTGTAATTATTGCTTACATTAGTTTTTTTTTCTTGCAACAATCTGAGGGACACAATGTGAATGAACTTTGTGTATCTGAAGTAACCTTTTTTGTAGGAGAGGTCACTGATAGCACTTGCCCAAATCTTTTCAACTGTTTTTCAGATTTTGTAGTGATAGGGATGTAAAAAACAGTACATTAAAAATTAATATTACTATTACCAAGTTAGGAGTGACCTTGACTTCGTACAAAATATGTATCTTCAGTATGTACAAATGTATTAAGTACAGAAAACATCACGGTAATATCTCTATACTAATCTCAACCAATGGATAGGTAGATGGAGTGTACTTTCATGAATTAATTTAGGTACCTATATCAGTTATTGAATTTTAAGTGCTATAGCAAATTATGTTTGCCATTAATACAATGTTTGCCTAAATGAAATCAGCAGATAATGTATAAATACACCTAACTAAATAGAGTAGGCTAGTACTTTATACTGAGGAATGATATTAATCAATTAATATCTATGTATAATATATAATGTGTGTGTTTCCAACATTTTATTAAAACATAAAGCAATATGAAAATGATTTGGTTATTGTAAGAGACTAGTATTACTCATGAATAAAAAGTTGAAACATTAAGTACCTATTTGACATATCAACTTGACAGTGTTGTAATTTTTACCATATTATTGTACTTATATGGTAAAAATTCAGATTTGCTGATCTCTAATAGTGGTGGCATATCACTTCACTAACTTCATAAGGCAGATAGAGTGTAGTCCACATATAATTGTAGGTACCCAGTTTCTTTTACTTTGAACATCTACTATCACACAAACCTAACCTTACTCAACATCAACACCATATCTGTGACAGATTTTCAATGTGATCGGTCGTGATTAGATTTGTAATATAAATTATTGGCCATTCAATTAAAATGTATTTCTGCGTCACATAATACTCTAAAGACAATTTTTTTCAATCTGGCTACAGGAAAAGGGAAAGAAAAAAAAAATTCTATAATTTTTGTTATTTGTCATGATTAATTAAACTTTTTAAGAGTTTTATTGGTAAATCTGGAAAATTTATGTTACCTGTGGGTAAAATGACCTTGAATTCGAAATATTAAATATAATATGCATTTCGCTCATGTTAAATCATTTCAAAAAAAAAATAACATGTTTATAATTTTTACTGGAATATTATGTATGAAACAAAAAACAACTTAAGTTAGACAGTGTTACATAGTACCTATGAATTGGGCTGTTAATATCAAGTCAGCATAATTCTTGAACATAATATTTTATTTCCTGGACAAATTAGTATTTATTTCCCTAACCCACACAGAAGTATTGAACTTAGATTAGTCAAATAACTCGACACCATTTACATTAAACATATCATCGTCTTACATCTCTCTCTATCTTCTGTAAATTTTTAGTTTATACCTCTCACATGTCCAGCAGTGGACAAATAAGGGCTGATGATCATGACATGCCTTTACTATGATATTTGCTCCGTTAGAATTAAAGTGACCGATTCCAAAATATCTTATTATCCAATCTTTAATTTTGATGCTTTGTGACATATGTCTAAATAGTGCGAAGTGTTATTTTAATTTTCTTTAATTTTAATTGAAAAATGCATTCTAACAAACAATCTCTTCTTATTCTGTTAGCTAGGCTTTGTATTTACCTGAGTCACTATTAAAAGATTGTAACAAATTAATGTAAAATTGTCTCTCGAGGCAGTCAGTGAAAGTTTTCTTTGCCTTATTTATCTCTTACGCTTTATTAAATTTTCCTTACATAAATAACAATAAGTAAATAAATAATCCAGTAAATGATAGCCTATTTTATAAATGTGTAGTCGCATACTGAATATTAACATTGCCCTAGAAAGATATTGTCCATATAATATTAAACATTAAGACTTTTCCTCCATTGTAAAGTATTGCATTACTTCATGTAGCTTAGTTTATTTCTGTTCCCGTGGGAAATTTTAGTTTGTGGTATACTGATGTATGAGCTAAAATTATAAGTATTATTGTAAAGTTTAATTGTAATCCGTACATGAGTTTTTGCATGAAGATTTACAAGTTTCCATTCAAATTTTTGGGCATATAATATCAGTATGGTTGACAGACCATGAGAGTTTTATTTCTAGAAAGATATTTATTAGATATAGTCCATTTAAAAAGTGGTACATTATATTTAATTAGAAATACCATACAGAAACAATTTTTTTTTGTTTTAAACACAATTAACAAGCATTTGACCAACATTCTAACACTCTTTGTCCATGACAGTTTGTCACAGTAACTATGTTGATCTTTTATTTATATGCTTTTTGCGTTAAAGCAGACCCAACTAAAAGATTTTGTCCTGTCTTATTTTATATTAATTTCTCATTAGTTCTAGTACTTTTCCATGCATTCTTTTTTCTTTTATTATCCTTCTCCTGACAGTTACAAACATAACAAAACAAAAATAATTAACGAAATCTGTGCAACTGTGCCAAATACGCACTAAATAAATATTTTTATAATATTATATCTATTCACTTAGTAGTTCAAGTGACTGTACAAATTGTTTTGAAACTACTGCATTGGTCATCAGGGGCACATACAATGACATACTTTTCTACTTTTTTGAGGTTAATGCAGAATTTATGAGGTGCATTGCATTCTACATACTGTACTGTACGTCAATTCTTTAGGTAATGCGCTTAGGTATGTCGTATGTTTTTTTTAGAAACATCAGCGCGTGATTTCGCCATTTTGCCGGTCATATTTCGAAGTGTCAGTTTGTTTACATTTACTGTATAAAGTATTTTTAATCTGATGTATTTCTCCATATTTGATACTATGGTATATATAGTAACTATACTATAGTTAAACCAGTTATACAGATAATACCTTACGGAATATCCTTTCTAACTAAACTTCGCGGTATTCGCTATTACTTTGACGCCGAACGCTCTCTAAGGAATTTCGCCTTCTTCCAATTTATTATAATAGTAGAGTTTTGAAGTTTACGCAAAATTCACTAGAGGCAAAAGCTCGAGAAAGTTCCCTAATCATACAAGACGTTTTCGTAATTAACGCTGTAACCCGAAATTCCCACGCGGTTGGGTTAATAGGTTAATTATCGGTGATACGTATTCGAGAGTTCTCTTCAGTGAAAATTAACATGTACTATGTATTTTTACGTTAGTTTATGCAACCAATGATTATTTACTACATTGTCGTTAAAGTAAAGCGAGCCGGTGTAATGACAAATAAAATGCAATTAGAGGCCTGCCGCCGTACCGCATGTTTCTGTTCGTTTATTACGTTCTTTGCAATTGCTTGATGTTTTCCACAACCAGTAGGTATGCGGTCCATTTTTATTATTTGCTCGTTTACATGCGTGTTAGGAAAGATCAACAGAATCCCTGTATAACAACGCTAACCTACAGTATGCCCACCTAGACGTCGACTATACCATACCGGTTTTAAAATTATCTACCTCTATATTATAAAAAAAAGAACCCTCGCACGCCACACACCTGTCTGAAACCCCACGTTTGTCTCGCAGACGGAGCTGTACGGCATCAAATGGCGTAAGCTGGTATGGGGCGAGAGCACCGGCGGCGACGTGCCGGCGGAGGCGGACGGGTCCGCGCCGCTGGCGGACCCCGTCATCAGCAGCTACGCGCGCTGCCTCGCCGGCGACATCCTGTGCGTGTGGCGGCGCGTGCCGGCCCCGCAGCCGCAGGACATCTACGACCCGATGCCGCCGGCGCCCGCGCCGCCGCCGCTCTCGCTGCGCGCCGCCAAGGAGCTGTGGATCTTCTGGTACGGCGAGGAGCCCGACTTGAACGGCCTAGTGGCGCCCGAGCTGATTGCGAGCCGTAAGTACCTACCTACCTACCTACCGTTGTACTGTGTGTATCATGTCACTTAATATGGTGATCGTGCGTTATACTTGAAGCTTTCTTACAATAGAACATTCCGGAATAAGTTCAGTGACCGGTAATAGTTGTGTTGTTTAGGTTAAGGCATTACAATGTTGCGCGTTGTTCAATTATTATTTCTTATGTACAATTAAATAGGTGTTTCGATAATAATTATATTTGCACCATACCACGGTTTATTAAGCGAAATTTATTTCCTTATGCGGCAAGGTATTCAAAGCTATAACAGCGCGAAGATTGTGCAGATGTCGGGTACCCACAGTCTGTGTGAATGGGGAATTTTCTTTGACGTTTATCCGACAGATTTTCGGGCGGAGAACTGTCATTATTGTCAAACTTACAAAGTTTGACAGTAGTACAATAGACGTCAAAGAAAATTCCCCATTGATTACTGTGTCGTAGATTTTCTAGATGATGTTGTAGCGTTTTAAGTGTAATATCTTCGTTGGTTTTGTCGCTGTGGCAAGTCGTAATATTCGCTGCGTAGACATTATGTTTTCCACTATAATAGTTATTTACCGTTGCTTCACTAACTGTGAGCACGAGTAGGTACTTACGAACGCTGACGTGTGTCGTGTTCAGGTAACCACCATACGTATGTACGTACACAGATACACGCTGACTAACTTTCACTACAGTAGATTATAATTAGTCTATGTTTGATTTGAACGAAAGTGAACCATTTT
This sequence comes from Conopomorpha cramerella, assembly GCA_012932125.1. Classification (NCBI taxonomy): domain Eukaryota; kingdom Metazoa; phylum Arthropoda; class Insecta; order Lepidoptera; family Gracillariidae; genus Conopomorpha; species Conopomorpha cramerella. Next base: position 8,597 of record SJJU01007419.1, read on the forward strand.
GTGCTAATACGTTGCCATTTTTATGGTCGGATATTGCGTGTCATGGATAAAAGTGGCTCGCTGTTGTGAATAGCTGAGCCAAATATAAATGTTGCATTGTCGAGAAAGACGTGTACAATTATTTCGGTGCATTTTACAACGTGTAAATGAATAAACGTTACAACCGTTGCACATCAGCTGTATTTTTCCGCAAGTAGTACAAACGTGAATATAAAAAAAATATTTCACCCTTTTTTAAGAAGTAAATATTTTATTCGTAAATACTGACAATTCTTATTACTTTGTAACGCTACGACGACGCTCCTCGCGCGGAGTTCAACCGACGCGACGCGCGCGCTTGAGACAGGTTACATACAACTAGGTAGGTAGCTCAGATATTTTACCGATTTACCTAACTACATACCTAAAAATCTTTGACTCTGACTTTGTAATTTACAATTTGGCAAATTTGACATTCATTTAAATGAAGTAAGTAGGTAGGTATGTAGATACCTACATTTCTGCTTTACCTACCTACTTACTTTAGCGGAGATGACTAGTAATTTTGCGAATTATTTAGTTCTCAGTAAATGAATAGTCCATAACTCCCGTATTTTGAACAATTTAATTTCTTTAGGTATTTACTTTGTAAATTACATTAATCGATAAACTCACCCATTACTGCGTAACGAAGTTCAGTTCGGTGCCTGTGGCAAAGAGGCTTCGAAATGTCTACTGCGTTTTGCTAGACACAGCCGTGAACGTTTTATACCAGCATCCAGTGCTACCGGTATCCTAAACATGCCAAAGTCTCTGAGCCTTTGCGTAGCGGACAACATTGTCGTACGGGATATTGATATGCCAAACTCGTCTCGGTACACTCGCACTGCTTGACTAACATTGTCACCACATCGAGCTAAAACACGCACCATCTCACAATATTGTACGTTGGAGTAGCGATACGCCATTTTCAGTCACTCACGCGCGCGGAAACGATGCTGAAAAAAGAGGACATCCACCTGCATGTGCACGCGCCGCTCGACTAATTGGGTCAGGGGCAAATGGCGCACGCCTACCCCTTCCCCCCTGACCCGCCCACCCCACGCCCGATTGCATGCTAGTTTCGGCAAATCAGAAAATCTCACACTTGTGTCTCTTTTATTCTTATTGTTTTGAAGAAAGATAGAAAATTATTGCTTCTTTTTGGCATCATCGGTATACGTTTTGAATCAAGGTGATGTTTTACTGGATACGGTTTCGCGCGGGTGGAGGGCGGCGCGGTATGGGTTTGTTGACCTACGAACAGTAGGTAACTACATAATAGCTAGACAAATAAAAATAAGACAGGGCAAGACAAATAAATACTAAATCTCAAAAATATAAACCTATATTTTATTATATCGAAATGGACTCAACTACTGGTACTGAGTATGCAGTTTCATGGTTGCTACGTTTATTCGATTACACGTTGTATATAGTGACTTTTTTTTTTCCTTCGTATAACTAGTGTTATACAATGTACAGAGTCCATCATAATATTTTTATGAATGTCCTACGTCTAATCGTAAGTGTCGTTAAATACATCTATCTATATTGAATTCAGTACCCAATTAACACCAGATTAACGTGAACTGTGGACGCACGCGTTATCTTACCTAATAAAGGCCAGTTTACGATGGCACTAAGCACACCGCGACGGTGTTAACCCTTTACCTTTCACCCGTGTTTATTGTATCGCGAGCCGAAACCAAAACAAACAATCGCGCGTTGCTGCGGCGCGGGCCGACTACGACAACGGGCGACCTAGTGACGCCAGCTGCACAGAGCTTCTTATAGACAGACCCCTTACAATAAAAACAACATTTTTATGATCAAACAGAACAGCTGACTTTATAATTTAGTATGCATGTCCATATTAGTTGTGTGTTTATTTTACGTCTGGTTTAGAAGAACTTGATGGTACTCTTCGATTACTCTGCTTGGGCATTATCAATACCAGTGGCGTGCACTGGCTTTTACGACAAGGTAGGCAGTAATCCCCAAGGATTGACACCTATGTATAATTAACTTGTCTTTGCGAAATATAGCTACCTACATATCTACTCACCCACATAACACAGGACCTTTGTTAGCCGATGTCGTGAGTACAACAAAAAGAGATCTAGTAATAACTCTATTATTGGGTCGGATAGCCAAAATACTACAGTAGGCAGTGTCTTTTTGCCTATATGGTATGCACGCCACTGATCAATACCACGTTAAAAAGTTATATTCCTTGAAGACGAGCAAAACAAACGGCGAATATGTGTTTGGTTGCTATGCTTTCCGGTCACGGCGAGATAGACAAGTGTATGTACACCGCGAACGCTGCACCGTGCAGCCGGGGTGGTTGGTGAAGGTCGCAGCGCGTCGGTCGCGCTGGGTAGTGGCAGTATGTAAAGCGGTCCTCGGGCGGGCTGCAGCGGGCGGGGCCCGGGCGGCCGCCGGCACATCAGCTATCGATCCGGCCGGCTCTCGCCCGAATCGATGCTCACCACCCGTCTTCGCACATCCTAGTGCTGGGCTCGCGCCTCCGTTTCCACCCAGCTAGCCCGACACCGCACGCAACACGTGCCGTTGTTTATACAAGAATCAATACTCTGCCGTGCAAATAAATATTACTTTGTAAAGAGCCGTTCAGACGTCCTCTCTAACGTTTGCTTTCACCGCACAGCAAATGTCTCAATTTGCTATTAAGTTTGACGGCGAAAAGGTCAATGAAGCGGTAAACTTGAATTAGGTCAAGGGCGCAGGTGGGCGATTCTGCTTCCGTGAATTGCTATCTCATTTCGCCGGGAAAAGTTTACGCACGTTTCGTGTTCACTTTGACATGCGTTTTATGATCGGGAATGCATGCGGCAATACTTGCGGCTTGTTAAAGTCGCGGGACGTTTGCGATTGTAATCATCAACGCTAACTTTGTGAATGAATGAGTGGAAGGTGCGAACTTGTTTATGGTTATTTACTGTAGTGAATTAGCTTCACTATATTTGATTCATAAAATACTAATGGGCGGCATTAGCACAAGTGGTTTTTATTTGGATTCATCGTGCTCGGCTGGTTTCTTGGCAATATTATTATGATATTTTTCTTCTGTGTATGTTTTTATTCCTTTCGTTTTGTATATTGGTTTAAAAATTAATGCTAGCACAAAGGAGATAAATCAATTCTCTGACCGTTAAAACGGGCTACCAGTAATTGTTTTGTTTGTATGAACGTGACCTTTCAAATAACAATAATAATTGGTAGCTGACGGTATCCCCCTTATCATTAAATCGACCACGCCGAATACTAACATTATCAGTTTGTGTCGCACTAGATAAGTTTCAGTTTTCTAAAACACATTTTTCTCTATTAAACACGTTCATATAGTGGATAACACAGTAATAATGTGACAAATCTTTAAATTGATACCTACACGTACGTTTTATTACTTATAAATTTATAATTAAATTACATCATCAAATTATGTGTGGTCGCTCGTTAACGGCACATCGGAATGTATCATTTTACACGTCGTATCTACATCTTAATTTCATCTGTGCGTGTTATAAACTTAGTCGCCTTAATGGCGCCCTAAGTGCATCGTAAAGTTTGGCGTGAAAATAACATGCAGCACCATTGGCATTCCCTCGCTTCACCCACGTGCCGCCATGAATGACGTCGTCGACCCGAGCGCAGCGGCTGTGTGTGTGTGTGTGTGTGACGTCGGGGGAGGGGGTAATTGTTACTGCGCCCCCCGTCTCATCACCTCAACCCCGCCCTCCCCGCCTCGCCCCGCACCGGTCGCCATCTGAACGTAGGCGGCCGGTGCCGTGCCTTTCCAATGACTATAGGCAGCGGGCAACCAGCCGCAAACTTACTTTCGACTCGCGGAATACTGCGCCACCGATGAAAGTTATGGTACACCACTATGTATGGGTTTTTAGGCACGTCATCGCCCGAGATGGTGGAAGCGGCTCCGCTATGGGTAACGGTACAATCGCCTAGACGCCGCGCGGCTACACAATTATGTACCCTTGAACTTATCTACGACGGCATCTACTATACTATACAATGATTAATGATAGAAATATGCGCCTTGTTTGTGCTAACTACATGAGCAAATAAGTCTGTTTACATGACAAACAAACAGTATTGTAAAGTTTTATTTCAGAGGCATTGAACTGTGCCGTTTATTAACTTGTACTGGTGTATTGTCGCGAAAGTAAGGTCCACCTATAACATAATAATATTAACAGTGATTGTGTGTATTGGAAAGTGTTACTAAAACGTTATCGACATGGAATAGAGGGGCGCGGGCGGACCGTTAACAAAAGCAGGCGACATGCGTTCCTCGCACCGCATCGGCTCGAGCACAAATACAAGCACGTGCGGGCCAAGCGGTTAGCGGTGTGACGTCACCGCCTCGCGCCCCGCCCCCCGCCGCCAGACAAGGACGGCTGCGCGCCCAATTGGCAACGTCGCGCAACAACACCGCTACTGTTTTGTTTTGCAAGATTCCAACCAGCCAGAGCGTCTTGTTAGACTCTTGCTACACGATATTCACGATCCCCATCAACAATCGACTTGTACCTAGCACTGTGAGCCTACGATAATGCGCACTGTGGATATTGTTGCAATTCGAAGCGCAATTTACTTAGGCAGACGTACCTCCCGCAATATGAACTCTGAAATATTCCGATCGGACGCGCAGCGCACGCGTCTCGCAATGTTGTTGTTATGAGTCTTAGATAATAATAATAATATAACTTGTGTTGCGATGATCCGCGCCGCTTATCGCTATGGAAATTTTCCCTGTGTCAGTCTGTCGATACATTTGGAGCATAATAGCAATTAATGTAGGTCGTGCATCGGCCTGTGTTGCCGCCGCACGGGTAAATAGTGAAAGGAATGGTATTACACTTCTTAAAGCATCTTACGCGGTGTGCAGAGAGGCCCGCCGACCCACTTATTATGAATGAACGTGGGCACTAGCAGCCAACGTCGGCGATCTACCAGCTTTGGCGACTTATGTCTGTCTAATGAGTCGTGCCCATAGATATAGATAGATGAGTCATGCCCACTCTTAGTCTCGTCCTTGGCCGTTTCGTTATTGTACTAAAATGATAATATTTACCTTACCTTAATTTTATTAATGTAAATTTTCTTTGCAGAAGGAGAGCAGGGCTCGTGGGAAAGTGGCCTTTCTTACGAATGCCGGTCGCTGCTGTTCAAGGCGCTGCATAATCTAATTGAGAGGTAAGCTGTAGGCTTTATTCTTATCCTTAATCAGAGAGTCGCCGTGAAGAGCATTGCGGCGATGATGCTGCTGTGTTTTGTTTTCGCCGATCCCCGTTATGATTGTAAACATCCCGGCACTCGACGCTGTCTGTATCAAAATAAACCAATTCTATATCATTTGTAAAAGAAATAGGTCACTGTCAAATAACAATATTACCGTATTGGCGCATACATGTACCACAATAGGAGCAAGGCCTCGTGTGTGGCCGTGATAAGGATAGGATCACGAGATAAGGCTTTATGTCGTGATGTGTAGTCACATCGCGTCTGGGTAGAGTGCGGAGCGGCTGCGGCGGCGGCGGGCGGGACGTGGCGGGTCAACGAACCCTCAGCCATGGGACTTTTGGGAACTGTTCTACATTATACTATACATAGTATGCTTTAAGCTCACTGTGGACGAACATATATGTATCTTTATAAACATTACAATCATAGTTATTTTAGTGACAATGATAAATGAAACCAAGAACCAGAGGCGTGCACACCATATATGCAAAAAGACACTGCCTACCTTAGTATTTTGGCTACCTGATCTTATATATAGAGTTGTTGCTAGATCTTCTTTTGTTATACTCACGACACAGGCTAACGAAGGTCCTGTGTTTTGTGGGTGAGTAGATAGTGAGGTACCTATATTTCGTAATGACAACTTACCTATACATAGATGTCAATCCTTGGGGATTACTGCCTACCTTGTCTTGAAAGCCAGCGCACGCCCCTGCCAAGAACAATACATTATATCCATCGATCATAATCGCGACTTGTAAACAACTTCTAGAGGGAGATTACGATCGCGAGAAAATTTTCGACTGGTCGAAGACACGCGATGCATAGTTTACTGGTGCCTGTTTATAATGGTGTGCGTTCACCACCTGTCACCGGCGAGCCACCGGTGGGGAAATGTGCTTCCATAAGGTTTTTTTTCCCTATCTACCTCCTTCAAGAATGCGGCGGTCAGTTGGCAGGCACGCATTTGCGACTTCACGCACCGCGGCCCACTGCGGGTGATACGCCCCGGACCCCCTCCCCCTCATTATCTGCCATTGATAATTGCTTTGAACTTTGGAAATCGACGCAGTCACACTTGCTTCGTAAGAAAATTTCGCCGGAACGCAGTGTTAAGTTTGAAGCTATTACTACCGTCAATATTGTTCACCGGGTATATAGGCGCGTATGTGATCAAAGACAAGCTCGAGCTTTGTTATTTTACTCGATGTTATGAAAAACATTGATTTACTAGCTGTCCCGGCAAATATTTGTTTTGCCATAATAAGTTGCCTCTGTACCCCGTGTATTGGAAGAAATACAACTGGTAGACGCATAAAAATAGATAGTAGCCGGTTCTCAGACCTACTGAATGCGCATATAAAATTTGGTAAAAATCGGTAAAGCCGTTTCGGAGGAGTACGGTAACTAACATTGTTTCATGGAAATGTTATATTTTAAAATTTGTGTGTGCGCGTTTTATTAAAAAAATTATATTACTACCGTGTTGATGTATCGGAATTTCTCTGAAATAATAAAATGGTAGTGTTGGTACTCGTTAACAGATGTACAGATATACTCATAAACTCTAAACTCATAATCGTTCGTAGTCAGTCAGGCGTGGACAGACATGATTGCTCCTAGGTCCATCCCAGACTCTGTTTAGATGGTAAGAATATTGTATGAATGTAGATGAAGCGAAAGGGGTATGTCAGGACCGTGACAAATGGAGATCTGTAGTCTCTGCCTATCCCTCCGGGAGACAGGCGTGAAGTGTATATATGTATGTATGTAATATTTGAAATATCTGTCCATAATCGATAATCACTTTCATACCCGGGATATTACTTAGGTCACTTCCTTTGAGGTGTAGCTAGTGAAATAAAATCTGGTAGAGAGTAGGTAGGTACAGCAGGGGTGTTGTGCAAAATGTGAATGGTATTGAATAAGTAGTGCTTGTGTCCCACATTTGGGCGCCTTCATCCCTTGGCGGGGCTCACAGCATGACGCATGCTGCGAGCCGCGAGCCGCCCGCCCGCCGCCTGAGGTCGCGCCGCGAGGGGTCACCGACCTAGCGCGCCCGATATTCTCACCCACTATTCACTATGCCCATCAACATAACACACAGCCTATGAGTAAAAAAAAAAAATCCACCTACCCACCTTTACTCCGACACACCTTTTAGAACATACGAATTTCACATACCCACACACGCGTACAGTCTCTCAAAATAGTCGTTTATTTCAGTACAGCACAGATGCGATTAAACTGATGCGTTCAAGGCGAGACTATCTCAGGGGCTTCATTTTTTTTTTTTTTACTGTTTTCGGCCTTATCGCATGCACATTACCGGCCAGTGTGTCCGGCTACCGGGCCGAGTAACAAACAGTATGGAAGTAACCACTTGGGCATGGTTGATAAAAAATAAAACGCGGCTACCTCTAACTAATACATTCCTCGACGACGAGGACGTTACAAAATAAAAAATAAAATACAAACCATCATGACCTTCCGAGTTTGAAGAACGCCTGAGCCTCTCGAGTAGAACTCATTTACGGTTTAAATATGAACATGAAGAGTGGAAAAAAAAACAACAACACAGTTATCACTCTACATTACGATACGGTTGTTTAGCTTATTGTAATGTACATAATAACGCGTGTAGTTTGTTCTCTGTGTCCTTTTAATGCGTTACTTGACTGACGGGATGTTCGCGGCGACAAGACACAAAGAAAAGTTAACCTATCTGACTTGGAAACTTCCGTACCGCGCGAGCTCTAGTTTGCCTTAAATATGGTTAGAGGAGTATGACCTCGCAAGTACTCGAAGTAGCGAGCCGGCCGACATCGGCGGCGGCGACAGTCCCCGCACAATGCGTTACCGGATCTAAAACAAGTTTTACTCGAGTAGCGAGTACCGGCCGGACAACGGAAGTCGGCCGAACGAATGGGGCCATCTTGCATTCTTAGACAATTCAAAGCGAACTAATCCGTCCTATCTAGTCTACGCCGCATCGGGGTCAACTAACTTGCCCGAGTGAAAGTGCGATACGAAATTTTTCGTAAAATCGCCGCGCTCGCTCTTGGCGGAACAAAAAAAAATGGTGCATGGCAAAATTAAAAGAGAAAGAAAAAAACATTTTTTTTCCGCCGTAAAGTGTTCGTCAATCGTGTAATGTAACCGTAAAGTGAGCCTAATAAAAATCCACTTATTTATCGCGGCTACCGGCTGCGGCTGGTCGCGCGTTTCCACGCATGCGCCGCCCGCCGCCGCCGCCGCCGCCCGCCCCGCGCCCAAGGCCAATCGATTCCTGACCTTATTACATGGTGATAAAGTTCACGGGTTATTGCCTAAGGTATAACAGTTGTAGTGGCGATATTACATGTGTTGGCTCGAGACGATCGCTCTACCCACACCGCGCCGCTTTATTTCTCTGTATTGTTATGATTGTAGAATCGTTTACAGAAACCTACGAATGCAATTAGCGCTCGTGTGTTTGTATTGTGAAATATTATTATGTAGGTACATACTAGCTTGCTAATTTATTGTATTGGATGATGTTCACTTGAAGTATTTTAAATTTATATGTTATTATTAGATGACCATGTAACTGGTTAGGTATCTATGGAGACTGGAGTTATCTACGAGGCGATAAGATATTTTCAATTTTTATTGCGAGCAGCCGGACTAATGCGACCCCATCGAAATATGTACATATATAAATTGGCTAGAATGTACATAAAAATACACTTCACGCCTTTTAATCCCAAACCCAGAAGGGGTAGGCAGAGACAAATCCGTAGCAATATTATTAATGCATAAGTTTCCATGGATTATTGTCCTTTTTTATAACACAAAAATAACAGTTTTTTGCTGAATTTTGTGGAAACTTAACTTGCTCACTAACTCTTGGAATAGAAAGCTCATAAGGCATATTATGATCCAATGAACCTTTTCGCACTAAATAACTTTAAGGTCGTATTTTACGCCGTGTATTGGTAGAAATACAACTGTTATCTTTTGGTCACTTACCAAACCAGCACGAGGCGAATAATGTATTAATTTAGATGATAATTATAACAATGGTAGAAAAACTTGTTTTATTTTTTTCAGTCATTGATTTAGAGAGATTTTTAAGCTTGCTAACATTTTAGAAGATTGCAATCAAGAGTATATTTTACAAAAACTGAATTAATTCATAAATTTATTAAAAATGTGGTGATAAGTCATTGATACAGGCATGGGGATTTAGGTAGGAGACCAATCCAGAAGATTAGATTTGATTTAAATAAATTAGATTTTTTTTAGAGATAAAAATGTTCTTGATCCCTAGACACTTTGGATGTATGTATAAAAAACGGTCAAGCCTTGGCAGGGAAGTGATAAGTATTTATATAATTATAAATACTTTTCTACACAGATACATAAAACAATCAGACGACAACAAATGCAGTATGCAAAATCAGCTCATTACTAAAGAATTATGTCGGCGGCGGAAATCGATGATAATCACAGAAGCATATGCCCTGACCTCTAGTTCATCCCACAACTAACTGAGCATGTTTTATTCACCAAAAAATATGACAAACAAATTGTCGCCAATAGAAATAAATAATACGCCACGGTAAACAAACATGACGTCGACCGAAAACTAACACGAATACCTCCGTGGCCAAACATTTTTTTTTCTTGAATATTATTTAAAAAAGAAACGTTTTGTTTTTTTTTCCAGATGCCTGCTGTCGCGGGACTTTGTCAGGCTCGGGAAATGGTTCGTCCAGCCGTACGACGGCGACGAGGAGGATGTTGGGAAGAGGTAAACCTACAAACATATACAAACTCAATATTGTTCACCGGGTATATAGGCGCGAATATAACCAAAGACAAGCTCGAGCTTACCTTTGTTATTTTACTCGACGTTTCGACGTAGTTGCATGCGTCGTGCTCACGAGTGGACTTGAGTTATAATGTCTGCGCGTTTCATTAAAAAATGATATACAATTTCTACATCATTTTTTCCGTGGATTTTTCCATTATGATTTATTATTATTATATGAGGCCGGTCAGCGCTAAAGTGGCCTAAGCGACAGTTTATTGTATTCCGACGTAAGTACGGCAATTTACTAAAAACATTTATTAAAATAAAATCATGCATCTTAAAGAATCCATAATTTCAATTACAAAAAATGAACATTTGGACAAAAATAAGCTTCCATAAAATATCTACACACATAAGTGTCTAAAAACAACTATATCTCCATAGTGATTGATCTAGGTTTGGGCCACTTATATACTCAGCGCTGAAGGCCTCATATATACTGCATCATCATCATCAGCCCATACTTATCCACTGCTGGACATAGGCCTCTCCAATATACTTAGGTGTGTACATTTTTTTCACACATTTCAAGATTCATATTATTGTTTTTGTTTGTAATTTTTGGACACGTTTTGTGTCTATTTTTGTCGGTAATGTCTCATTCAAAATACAAAATGTGACATTAGTCATGGAAATGAGAAAAATAATGTTTATATAAACGTTTTTGAAATATTTTCCTATACATATTTAGAGAAAGAATTTGAACGATAGAATTGACCATTTCTATTGAAAACCATTTAAATTTAAAATGTGTTTGCCATTCAGATTGAAAGGGTGTTTCAAATGAGCTTTTGTGTACTTGGATAGTAGATCGTAGACCACATCGCTGCTTAACATCAGGCAGGATGGTGGTCAAACGCTTGTTCTTAATGATAAAAAAAAGGATTATGGAATTAGACATATTTTGGATGTTTTTCTTAATACATACAAGCAATGGCTTATTTATTATATATATAGAATATAGAAAAAATAAACATATTATTATTACCTAGTAGTCTCAGTGTTATGGTTAATTATGTTTGTTGTTAAACAAAAGTAAATCTTTATTTGTACAGAAGAAGGTCTATTTTCATCTTGAACGTTTTTGACAAATTACTAGAATTAAACACTACCTGAGTAGATGCCAACCACCATTTACAATAATTGAACAATCTATACTAGAGGCAATGATAATACTGCGTGTAAAAGGACCCCGAACAATGGTGTTAGAAACGTTGTTGGGCTCGGCAATATGAACAACGTTTACTGTAGTGACAATGCGGGGAAACGCACATCGCTGCTTAACATCAGCCAGGATGGTGGTCAAACGCTTATTCAATGTGTTTTAATTAAAAAAAAAACGTCTCTATGCAAGGAAGTAAAAAAAAATCTTTGTTTATTTCCCCGCATTGTCGCCATTGTAAAAGTTGTTGATATTTCATTCTACAAGCACAACAACGTTTCTAAGACCATTGCTCGGGGCACTCTTACACTCTGTATGTCACTTTTTTTTAATACTATACAATGATATTATCGATACGTCTATAAAAGAAAGTCGTGTTAGTTACACTATTTATAACTCAAGAACGTTTGAACTGATTTTGTTGAAAATTGATGAGCACGTAGCTTAGTACCAGGAGAAGGACATAGGATACTTTTTATCCAATTCCTGTGACACGGGTAGCTGTATATAGGGTGTTATAGTTTGTATGAAATACTGAACTACGCGAATGAAGTGTGCTCCATCGTTGACCACATCGCTGCTTAACATCAGGCAGGATGGTGGTCAAACGCTTGTTAATACATACATACATACATACACTTCACGCCTGTCTCCCAGAGGGGTAGGCAGAGACTACAGATCTCCATTTGTTGTCCATCTCACTTGTTAATAGTGATTAAAAAAAATGAAATCGCGGGGCGTCCACTAGTTTTTAATAAAAGTGGAAGTAAAATTTGGTACAGTCACTACATTGACTGGCACCAAATAGCATCCGGGCTCACGCCTGGCCATGCACTTCCTATAGTATCAAGCGAGGATCTCTGTGCGGCGCCCGTCAAGGACAAGGGCGCGGCTTCGTTCCCCCTCGAACATTACATTTTCACCGCATAATTTTTCCTCAATCTCACTTTATATTCTGTGTGTGAGCGAGTTATTGCGTTTGCGGAATGCAGCGAGCGTTTCGTATTGCGTATATTTCGTGAAATTATTAAGTTTTTGTTTTACCTATGTACTTATTTACATTTACTGCAACGTCGCGATATTTCACAATATTTTGTTATTGTGAAAAGAATCCTTAGTAATAGTAATAGGATTGTTATTTCAACAGTGTCACATTTTGAGATGTTGCGTTGTTGCAGTAAAGGATAACGCGTACACGTGTGGGTATCGTCGACTAGCACATACACACATCAAAAGTGTCTAGTGTTCAAGTACATTTTATAAGATTGCAATCAAGAATATATTTTACAAAAACTGAATTCATTCATTATTCAAAATGTGGTGATAAGTCATTGATACAGGCATGGGGAATTAGGTAGGAGACCAATCCAGAAGATTAGAGTTGATTTAAATAAAATAGATTTTTTTAGAGCTAAAAATGTTTGATGTGTGTATGTATGTACATACAATGTAACTCTTTATGACTATCAAATAGCTTATATCTTTGCCACATTTCGGCCTGTAGTCGTAACAATGAGGGGCCAAGACCATAGACCTAATGAGAGAGTTAAAATTTCGTGTGACATCACGAACGTTGCCTACCTATGTTACGACGGTTCATTAACCTTCCGACCGCCGGTGATAAGTTTTATTTTCATGATTTTGTATTCTATTTCAAATACCATACGCGTCAAATTGGTCTGGCAGACGTGTTAAATACTTAAGATATTGGCGGTCAAAAGTTTCCAATGCTGGTAACATGTAACGTGGTTAAGGGATTTAAATATTAACGAAATACTTATAAGCATTAGGGGGCCGTAGTGTCAGAGGTCGCCTATAGGAAGGTCGTATATGAATA
>SJJU01007420.1:0-34844 GCA_012932125.1 Conopomorpha cramerella
GTTATTAAATAAAGCACGTTAATACAAATATATCACTTATTTATTAATATAAATGTAATTATACAATGAGCGGTATATCTCAGCGCGGTGTCAGAATCAGAGAGAGAGAAAACGTAACGTAGTAGGGATGGGTCGTGCGACTAGTGATGTGACGACTCGGCGATAGTTCTGGTATTTGCGTTTACTCCAACACCCTCCCTTGAACGCAAACCCATTGCAGTGGTGAAGACATGGAGCTTGGGGTGCGGAAGTCCTTTTGTCATCACATCAGCCATCATCTTTGCAGTACACATGTACTCCATGCATATTTGTCCAGTTGCAATTTTTTCTTTCACGAAATGATATCTGACATCTATATGTTTGCTACGAGGTTGATGGGCATCAGAACCTGAAATACTAATGGCGCTTTGATTATCACAGTACATAGTTAGTGGCATCCTTGAAATATTTGGGCAGATGTCATTTTCAAGTTGCTGTAGCCAAAGTGCTTCTTGAACTGCAGAGGCCAAAGACATGTATTCAGCCTCGGTGCTGGAAAGGGCAACTGTTGTTTGTTTCTTTGAATTCCAACTGATACATGCTCCCTGAAAAGTAAACAAATATCCAGTGCAGGATCTTCGGTCTATTGGATCACTGGCCCAATCAGCGTCACAATATCCAACCATGTTGTCATAGTTTCTTTTGAAAGTCAATTTTAGGTTAATAGTTCCCTTAAGATAACGAAATATACGCTTCACAGCAATCCAGTGTTGCATAGTAGGGCTGTTGTTAAATCTACTTGCTGAGTTCACAGAATATGTAATATCTGGACGTGTACCTTGGGACAAATATAGAAGGCAACCAACAGCCTCTTGGTAGGGAACATTTTTGAGTATTTCATTTTCACTTTCAGCCTTCTTTAATTGAGTTCCAGCTTCAAATGGTGTTGATACAGATTTACAGTCGAACATGTTAAATTTATGCAAGATTTTCTCAATATAATGTGACTGATCCAGAGATACTTCTTCTAAATTATTACTTTGTGTAATTTTTAATCCAATACATTGCTGAGCTTTACCAAGGTCCTTCATCTGAAATTTTTCTTGTAATTTTTGTTTAATTGATATGGAATTTTCATTGTTGAAGAAACAAAGTATATCATCTACATATACTGCAATATATACAATATCATTTTCATCATTATGTCGATAGTATATACATGGATCTAATATTGACCTCTTCAAACCGATCTCCAATAGAGCAGCATTCAGTTTCTTGTTCCATTGACGACTGGCTTGTTTTAAGCCATATAAGGCTTTGTTAAGGCGACAAACTTTATTTTCCACTTCATAACAAGGAGGCAATGACATGTAAATTTCTTCTTCTACTTCTCCCTGTAAGAAAGCTGTGATGGCATCCATTTGATGGATTTGTAGTTTGAATTTAGCAGCTAAACCAAACAAATATCTCAATGATGTCAAGCGGACCACAGGAGCATACACTTCATGATAATCTATGCCTTGTATTTGTTTAAATCCCTTGATAACAAGACGAGCCTTGTATCTAACTATGTCGCCAACTTCATTTCTCTTTGTTTTAAAAACCCATTTACATGGAATTATTTTCTTGTCAGCGGGCAAGTCTACTAATGTCCAGGTATTGTTATCAATTAATGATTGATATTCAGTTTTCATTGCCATTTTCCATTGACTAGAGTTATCTCCATTTAATGCTTCAATGTGACTCTGTGGTTCATTGTCTAGCAGGCTCATAGTAGACTCGGAGTTCAGACACAAAAATGAATTTGGACCAGAATCATTATGTTCATCTTGAGTATCTATTTTTACTTGTAAGTTTTGTTTACGGGGTCGTAAGTTCACATGGCATACCCTTTCTGGTGAGCTGAAACTACTTGAAGGTATGTAGCTCTCATCATCAAGGTCTTCATATGAACTAGAATCATTGTCAGTGTAGCTAAGTTCATTATTTATTTCACAACTATCCTCATTTATTTCAAATTCTTGATATGTATTGTTTGTATTTAAATTTTCTGAATTATTCTGAGCTTGACAAGCGTTCTGGGTAATTCTTTCTTCTAGAAATACTGCATCTCTACTCATCACTACGTGTTTACTTTTAGTGTCAATGAAACGATAACCTTTAGTGCAGTCGCTGTAACCAATAAATGTTAGCTCACGTGATTTGGGATCTAATTTCCTACGTTTTTCTTTAGGAATGTGTACCATGGCTGGACATCCAAATATTTTCAGGTGACTAAGGTCAGGTTGACATCCAGTCCATCTTTCTTCAGGTGTGGCATCAGGCAGTGAGCGAGTAGGTGCACGATTTATAATGTAGGCAGCAGTTGCTATTGCTTCAGCCCAATACTCCTTCTGTAAAGAGGCATTAAATAACATGCATTTAGCCTTTTCAACTAAGGTGCGATTCATCCTTTCGCTGACACCATTTTGTTCAGGAGTGTAAGGGTTACTTGTTTCATGTTTGATGCCAAAATGTTTCAGACACTTATCAAACTTGTGATTTTTATATTCTGTTCCATTGTCACTTCTTAGTATTTTAATTTTACAATCCAATTCATTTTCAACTCTATTTTTAAATTCAATAAACTTTTCAAATACCTCTGATTTTTGTTTCAGAAAATAGACAAATACTTTTTTAGAGAAGTCATCAATAAAAGTTAAGAAGTACCTTGCTCCTCCGATAGACTGCTGTTCCATTGGTCCACACACATCACTGTGTATTCATTCTAATAATTTTGATGCTCGGGAACCTTCATGCTTGAATGGTTGTCTAGTTAGCTTTGCTTGCAAACATGGAGTACACTTTATTTCCTTATTTTCTGAAGACATTTTTACACCCAGTGTACATGTTGATATTTTATTTAAATCACTGAAATTGATGTGAGCGAGCCGCTGATGCCATACAAATGTATCTTCTGTGACTGCAGCCATTGCTGTTCCACTATTACATGTCAACAATTTATAGGTATTATTTACTAGTTGTGCATTGGCCACTATATTACCTTCTTTGGTTATGACTGTACATCCATTTTCATTGAATTCAACTCTGTTTCCATTGGAAATAATTTTACTTACTGATAGTAGATTTGTGCATAGGTCAGGTACATATAAAACCTCCTTTATTTGAATACAGTCCAGCATTCCAGTGTCTTGATTTATCACCTGAATATTGATTGTACCACAGCTCTGAACACGGAGTACTTTGTTGTTAGCAATTTTTATGTTATCCACAGGCGGTGCTTTTTCATTCTCAAGCCAGTGGCTATGCATAGTCATATGAGCAGATGCTCCTGAATCCACATACCAGTTAGAGCTATTATTTAATAATGAAGCGGAGAAAGCGGCAACAAAGCTATTTTTCGTTTCTTCATTTTCATTCTTTTTAAACCAGCAATGTTTACTGACATGCCCATACTTATTACAATTAAAACATCTGGGTCCTTTAGGTTTTTGACTATTTCTATTGGATTGAGAGTTATTTTTATTATAGTTTACATAAAAGGCGGTAGTAGTATCTGATTTCACCTCTTGTAATAATTTCGTTTTGATCAGATCGGCACTAATTTTAATTCCGGAACTCTCAATGCCCATTATCATTGGCTTGTATTCTTCGGGTAGCCCAGCCAACATTAGTGTGCCGAGCCACTCATCATCAACTGTAAAACCTATTGCTCTTAATTTGTGTGCTGCTGACATTATTTTATTGATATAATCTTCTACATTTATACTTGAACTCAGATTTGTATTAATTAAGTCTCTTAAAAGTCCTACTTTACGGAGCAGGCCAGAATCTTCAAAAGCTTTACATAACTTGTCCCATACCATTTTAGCAGTTGAAGCGTCTTGAACATGTACATATAGCTGTGGATCTATAGACAGTATAATCTTGGACTTGGTTTTAATGTCTTTTTTTGTGTCTACGCAGTCCGCCGAGGTTATACATTCCCATAGTTCCTCATGCTGCAAATAAGCTTCCATGGCAAATTTCCACGTTGCAAAGTTATCTCTTCCAGTTAGTTTTTGTATTGAAAGCGTGTTTAAAGCCATGATTCGTTAGTATTAGCTAAAATAAAACTGAAAGAAAATTTGCTTCACGCGGTTTTGAGGTTAGGTACACTAAAACTTTACTGAAAACTATTATTTTTCCTAAATATCAGAATATGGGACGGCCCATAACCTGTTGTTATTAAATAAAGCACGTTAATACAAATATATCACTTATTTATTAATATAAATGTAATTATACAATGAGCGGTATATCTCAGCGCGGTGTCAGAATCAGAGAGAGAGAAAACGTAACGTAGTAGGGATGGGTCGTGCGACTAGTGATGTGACGACTCGGCGATAGTTCTGGTATTTGCGTTTACTCCAACAGGTTACGACTAATGTAAGTAAACATTTCACCCCCCAGGAACAACAAAACAGGCCCAATGTCTTCAAAGTCATCATCAGATCACCGACCCTTCTACGTCGCGTGTGCACCACGCCTATATGGTGGATCACCGCGACCTTCGTCTACTACGGCCTCTCGATCAACTCCACTGGTCTTTCCGGCAACATGTACCTGAACTTTATCCTGGTCTGCGCCATCGAGATCCCCGGATTCTTCCTTGCGTTCTTCCTCTTGAGTTATATTGGCAGAAGGTTGGTGCTGTCCACCGCCTTCTTTACTGCCGCCGCTTGCAATATTGCGTTTGCCTTCACACCGGCTGGTGAGTATATTTTCATATGGTTTTGCTCTCCTGAAAAAGTGTTAAATAGCAGTACAACCTAGTCCAAATATAAGTAGAATGCATCAACTGCCTTTCCTCCTGGCATGTCGTAGGAGCCGACCATGGGATCTGGAGATTTAGGTTCATTCAGACTATGCAAGAAACTTGTAACTGATATATTGCCCATATTGACAATCTTGAGCGTCTGTAGTCCAGTTGGTCGGACACTTGACTTGCAACCGGGAGGTCGAGGGTTCGAGTCCGGCTACTGGACGTGTACCAATGGGACTATTTTTCAGAGCCTATGTACGCAACGCAACGCTTGTACGGTGAAGGACAAAATCGTGATGAAACCCGCACACCACAAGGTGTGTGAACCCTATAACGGCGATGGGCTCACCCCCTGTCACGTTGGGTTAAATACGCTTGGTGAATCGTGGAAACTTGTTTAGCAAGTGCCTCTGCCTACGGGATGGGATTAAAAGGCTAAAGGATTAAAAGTGTATTTTTTTTTTATAATCTTGACTCCTTATTACGTATGCTAAATGTCCCCGAAGGGTTCTTATGGTTCTAAGGTTGTATCCACTCCCTTTTGGGGAGTCTGTCTGTATTTATGTATGTTTAACACTGATGCATCCTATTTAAATCAAAGTATCCGAGATTAGAACCGATGACCGTTAGGGAAATCAAGTTCTCGAGTGGAGACCGCGTCTCGGAAAACGGAGTGTAGGACGCCCTCAGGCAAGGTGGACTGTTGATATACGCAAGATGGCTGGCAGAAGTTGGATGCGAGAAGCCGAAAACAAATCACAGTGGCGTGCAATTGGAGAGGCCTATGTCCAGCAGTGAACAAGTATGGGCTGATGATGATCCGAGATTAGCATGGGTTAAATTACTTTACAGTTTTAAAATGAGTTTCTCCTCCACACCCTTAGACTTGACTGACTTACGTCTTGCACTGTTCCTGATGGGCAAGCTGGCAATCTCAGCCGGCATGACCACCAACTATCTCTTCACCTCGGAGCTGTACCCCACCGAGTTCCGGCACAGCTTACTCGCTTTCTCCTCCATGATTGGTCGAATTGGTTCCATCACTGCTCCCATGACGCCTGTACTGGTGAGTGATTCTATTTTAATTATATAATAGGGTGGGTCTCAGGTTTGAGAAATCTCTTTTTTTAAATCAATCATAATAATAAAAAAAATATCACGTTTATTTTACTGTCTGCAAAAGTATTAACATTGGCACTGTAGTTTGTGAAGGTGATAACATTATAATTTATTTATATGTTATCTTGATACTTTTCCGAGGCAAGTGGAGCTTCATGATCTCTGTCTACCACTCTGCGTGACATAATTATACTGTATGTATGTACGTATGTGTGTACCTCCACTTGCTACTGAGGAAATAGACAGTTTGAAGAATTCATCTATACTAATATTATAAATTCGAAACCAACTCAGTCTGTCTGTCTGTCTTGCTTTCATCCCAAAACAGTTGAACCGATTTATTGAAATTTGTTATACGGTTTTAGACCCTGAGAAAGTACATAGGCTACTTTTTATCACTATCCTGTGGGATGCGTCACTGAATAGAGGGTGTTATAGTTTGTATGAAATACTGATTGGGCATGTGGAGAGAATGGATGAAAGTCGATTGACGAAAGAGATTTATATGAGTGATGTATTGGGCCGGGTGAGTAGAGGTCGCCCCAGAAGGACATATACAGACCAGATTGGTGATGTCCTGGCCGAAAGTGGCGTGAAAAGTACTCGAAACCGGAGGTCATGTATGAAAAGGTGTATGAATGTAGATGAAGCAAAAGGGGTATGTCAGGATCGTGACAAATGGAGATCTGTAGTCTCTGCCTACCCCTCTCGGAGACAGGCGTGAAGTGTATGTATGTATGTATGTATGAAATACTGAAACTGCACTAGTTTCAAAGAATTTTGCACTACAGGCTGTAGGCACTCGCATACCAAGTTAGGACTGAATTGGTAAAATTACAAGACTATACTTACACGTATGTATCTATGCGTCATTAGGTTTCTATACAATATACTCATTTATTTACATACATATTTATAATATTATTTTATGTTGTGTACGTAGGTAATAAATAAATAAATATTTTACAAAAACATACACATTGCTGCAATGTTTGTTTAAATCGATTGAATCGATTATAAACTAATGTTTATTACTGTATTTACTTACATTTTTTAAATATTTACTTGAACCTATGTTCTCCCATTTGGTTTAGTGGTAAATGATACTTTAGAATTAATACCACCCATTGCACTTTTGGTGAAATAAAGGTATTAAATAAAAAAATAAACAAATGAAAACATTAGAAAGGCAAACATTGTTATAGATCATCACTGAAGTTCGCTTATAAAGCTATGGCTTGTTTTGTTCACTTACACTGAAATAAATTGTTTCAAAGTAGACCACAACACTCAAAACTTAAATCTTGAAAAACGTTTACCAATGTATTTTATTAAAACAATACCAGCTTAGCTTTTAACATCAAAATAAGTACTTTAGTAAGCCTTAACTCACGCGCAACCCACAAACTGTCAAACAAAACGAGGGTAGTTTTTAATAGACGTCAAACGTCGACCAATCAAATCACGAGCTCTGAATGTCGCTATCGAAATTTTAAATGCATTTGCAATAAGTAGAAGTTACATGAAACATGTCGTGGGGGAGTCCGGTGTTTTCGAGGGCAAACAGGATTGGAGGTCCCTGTCCTAATGATCTTCACTTTCGTGTAACTATGTTCCTTGTATAATGTGTATTATGAGCTATGCGATAACCAATGCGTTCGGTTGGTATTACACACCTGTGAAAACCATTTGACTCCCCTTTTTGGTTTTCTTTTGTTTAGCTGGCTAAACTAATTGGGTAAAAGTGACACTCCCTATTCCGCGGCCGACCGTCACGCGACATGCAACACACAGACGAAAAGTTTGAGACAATGTAATAAAAGTATCACTTTAATAACTTAAAGAACTTAAAATACCGACTTCAACCAGTATCATTTGGCATAATATGTGGCTTTCTCATGGATGCCAATTGTCGGAACTGAACCAAATTGATATGGGACTAAACGGGAAGCACCAGTTTTCAAATAAAAAAAAACATCCGAATCGGTTCACCTAGGTGAAAGTTCTGAAGAAAGAAGTATAACAGAAAAATACAGACGAACTAAGAACCTCCTCCTTTTTTGAAGTCGGTTAAAGGCAAACAACGGTAACCCAGCAACCATTTCGTTATAGTCCAGCACGTCCGTCACGCGACATGCAACACACAGACGAAAAAGTTTGAGACGGATGTAATAAAAGTTTCACTTTAAAAGGGAAACGGAACCTTATAGGATAGCCAAAAAGACACATTCGGACAGAAGATAATGTTATAAAAGATAGATGGTGCATTAATAATGTGTTGTCTCAGTTATAAGCTTTGTGTTTTAAATTTAATTTCCGTGGGAAATGGGGAATTTTCTTATTCTGAAAGTTTCTTATCTAGATGTCGCTAGTAGATATCCAGGTGGACTTCTGTCAGTTATATTTTAGTGCGTTTTTTTATTAGATTTTTTTAAAGCTAAAAATGTACTTGATCCCTAGACACTTCTGATGTGTGTATATTAGTGTATTGTATGTACGTATTTATATGTTAAATCGAATAATTGTGTCTGATGCTGGCATTGCTGGACTCCTCGTACGTCACACCCCGGGCACTGGCTGCAAATCAGCGTCAAGGCGTAAGCCCCGGCAATATGCTGGCTCAGCAGCCCTTTCATCGCCGCAATTATGTAGTATTTTAAATTCTGTTTCTATTTTTGTTTCATGTCATATATGATTTTATTTTTGCCGTGTGCGGCGTGAATAAATATTTTTTCTTTCTAATTTATTTATCTTTATATATAAAAATGAATTGATGTTCGTTAGTCTCGCTAAAACTCGAGAATGGCTGAGCCGATTTGGCTAATTTTGGTATTGAATTTTTCGTGGTAGTCCAGGGAAGGTTTAAAAGGTGTATTACTTTCAATACACGGGGCACAAAGGCGACTTCCTATCGCAAACAAATGTTTGCCGGGCCAGCTAGTATACAATAAAAACAATAAGGCTTAACAGCATAGAGCCAAAACGCACTTATTGCTACAGACTAAAAACATAATAAAATATAACACTGTACAAGAAACAAAACAAATTAAAAAAAAATCTTTATGTATAAAAAAACACTCTTACTACTAAAATACATTTTTAACATTTTTGCTAACTGAGATGTTGCATCAAAGAATAAACTGCTAATGTGCTTTTACGTTATTTCCAGATGGTGTACTGGCACGGGATCCCGTCCCTCATGTTCGGTGCCATGGGTCTCCTGTCAGGGTTCCTGGTGCTCACCCAGCCGGAGACGAAGGGCCACAGTCTGCCGAACACCCTCGAGGAAGCTGAGAATATTGGCAAGAATCCTTCAAAGATTTAAGCCCATTTACAAAATAAATAGTATAGTAATTTTTCGCCTAAGGATTTTGGGCGACAATGAGCGATACGAGCATTTATGACACAGGTGTAGGTAAAGATAAAATGTAGACATTGTTTCTTCAGGGTAAAATGAATTATAAGGGATGTACAAATAATGAGAACATTTTCGTCGTTGATAATAATCATCAGAAATAGCCTTTAACTTACTAAACCCTTGTTTACTTCAAGGGCCTAAGTCATAAAAAAACAATAGGCAATAATGAGGCAATATCTCTCTGTTTATTCAATGACAAGACGCGTAACTTATAAATTCTATTATCTTATTAAATAGGCCCCTGGAGGGAAAGTGTTATTGTCGTACATTGCTGTTTATTGTGCTCAATTTTTTGTGGTCTTTAGAAAAAACAGCGATGGAAATCACTTGGCACTGTTTCGTCACATAGACCTCAATGACGAAAATAACTTTGTGTCCATTTTATATTCTAGTAAAAAATATTTAAAATCATATCTTTGGGAGGAATTGTAATAGTTCTCTTACGGTCTAAACAAAAGGATCTTTGACTTTTCAAATCTTTTGACATTAAGCTTTATTATCAAGCTAAAGCTTTTTTAGCTAATATTAAGCTTTATTTATACAACGCACTTAACATTAAACAAAAATCAAGAATCCATCGTAGACCACATTGCTGCTTAACATCAGGCAGGATGGTGGTCAAACGCTTGTTCATTGTGATTAAAAAAAGGTTGCGAGTCCTATCTTAGTATCCAACCAACTGGACCACAGACGCTCTACAAATGCTTCCAATGGTAAAGTAAATTGAAAAAATACTAGTGAAATTATGTATCGAGGCCGTGAAATTCGTATGTACATTATTTATATTGTAGCATATCTGAAAACGATCACTTATCATTTAGATTATAAGCATAACTCATTAAAATTATATTCATCAATAATATTATACAATAAGATTTGATAAGATTATATACCTACCTGTGTTATCGTTTATCCCTACTTTGCTTAATCTCTGATTAGTTGGTATTTAGATTAAATTCTGTAATGCGTAAATATCTATTATGTTTTATATTAAGTACCTACTGTGTGGTGACGGCGAATAGAATACATGTGTCACCATCCCAGCCCAACTTTTCCCGTCATGGGGGTCGTAAGAGGCGACCGAGGGAGCTCTCCAGAGAACGGGCAGCAGCGCTCTCTGTGAGTTAAACCACAACACCACTGCGATCGCCAACCGGCCTGCCAAGCGTGGCGATTACTGGCATTTCACCCCAAATGACGGATCTCATTGGGAGAGGCCCTCGTCCAGCAGTGGACGTTATGTGGCTGATGATTGCTGCGTGTAAAAGGATCCCGAGCACTGGTCCTAGAAACGTTGTTAGCATCGTCAATATAAAGAATTTTTACTGTGTGCGACAATACGGGGAAAGTAAAAAAAATTTTTTCGCCTCCATACGTAAATAGACCATTTTCTGCCTCGGTTGATGATATTTTATATGGAGATGATTTTTTCTTTCCTTTACCCGCTCCTTGCTAACACTTCCTTGGTCAGTAGTACCACAGTTAAAACCTTAGTACAACCAGTCCACTATTTGTACCAGGGTCATGAAACAGTAACCATAAGTGGTGTGCACATCATGTAGGCAAAAAGACACTGCCTACCTTAGTATATTGGTTACCCGATCTAATAATAGAGTTGTTGCTAGATCTTCTTTTGTTGTATTCACGACATAGGCTAACGAAGGTCCTGTGTTTTGTAAGTGAGTAGATAGGTAGGTTCCTATATATCGTAAAGACAAGTTATCTATACATAGGTGTCAATCCTTGGGGATTACTGCCTACCTTGTCGTAAAAGCCAGTGCACGCCACTGTTAACCATAGTACCAGTGGTGGTAGGTACTATAGGGTACCACGACTTCAAAAAGGACAATTTATGTTGAGCTTGGTATATCTTCGGAATAGTTATTTCACCATTATTACTAATGCCCTAAGCGTACACTGGTCCCGTATATGTCCGATAACTGTAACAATATATTAGTTTAAGTATATTATAAGTATTAACAAATATTCCAATTTTTTTAAGCGTAACTTTGACAACGGAATCAAAACTCCCAAAACAGGGTTACTCAAACTTGTTGCCCCACGTAGCCTTGTATATGTTCTCAAAGTATCGCGAACCCCTAATTGTGTTTTGTCTGCACTCTGCTGTTTTGACTGCGTTGTCAAATTGGTTATGTTATAGGAAGCAAGGACAAAATATGTTATTGATTAGAAAATTAAAACTTTTTTTATATTAATTTAATTTGTTTTTTAATCCACATGATGCATATAACATATAACTAGATACCCCTCGCACATACATTAATTACACCAATTCGAATCTAGGGAAATTGTGCGACCAATATTCTAGATCGAAAACTTTTTTTTTATCGTGCTGAAATCCGATATGGATATTGGATACCCCATCGCTGGCGGGATTATGTGGGGCACTCACTAAAACCACTCGGTGTCCGCGTTATAGTTGGGGCCTCCGGAACAACCTGAGCCACTACGGCTAAGGGCGTATACAGAAAGAAAGCTGATAACCGGTGCGGTCCAGTAGATCCTTAGAAATGAAGTCGGCGCTGGTAGCCGGCGCTGGCAATATTCAATACAATGTCCCGATAAGCGCTGGTTAACTGCTTTCTTTCAGTATACGCCCTTAGGGTGGATCCAGTCGCACCAAGACCTCGCGGACCGTTTCCAGATTGGGCGTGATCAACGCACCACCAGCTCACGATTACGTCGAGCAAGATCTGCAGCCCTAGCGAGCGTAGCAAATACAAGCTGTGATTGGCTGCTAAGCATCATCGTGCGACTTGGCTTGTTTCAACGAATCGAGGCACTGCGGAATGCCACGTTTACAACACACGTACCTACTATTTTTCTTATAAGTAGAACTCATCATCAGCCCATACTTGTCCACTGCTGAACATAGGCCTCTCCAATTGCACGCCACTGTGATTTGTTTTCGGCTTCTCGAATCCAGCTTCTGCCAGCCATCTTGCGTATATTATCAGTTCACCTTGCCTGAAGGCGTCCTACACTCCGTTTGCCGAGACGTGGTCTCCACTCGAGAACTCGTTTTCCCCAACGGTCATCGGTTCTACGGCTAATATAGCCGGACATTATCCTCCAAATAAGTAGTACTATTTGGTATTATTTCCGTACGATTTTTTATCATCATTATCGAAGGCATCACTTAACTTGTACTTTTGTTTGGATGAACATAATTTCAAAAACCATTTTACCTACTAATAGATCTGCTTTGACGAATGATATCTGCGGTCAAAAGTGACACAGGACATTATACTCAATGTCAACAGTTTAACGGTGCCTTTGGTGATTGGCAAAAAACTCAAACGGTGCGTTGGTTAAACGTGCATTGGTCTTCAGCTCATTCGGTAAGAATTGAAAAAAGTGAAATAAATATGTGGGATATATTAGTTGGTCAAATGATTTTCGAAATCATGTTCGGGGGACTAGGTTTGGGTACAGCCGCCATGCTGACTCTCATCAATAATCGCTAAGCTTGGCATGGCACGGGTAAATAAATAAATAATAAATAAATTTTATTTCGAAAAAACATTTACATTGTACAGACTGAATAAGTTCCAGGTAAGTATACAGATAGTAGTAATAAATTAAATTAAAAAACGCTATACAAATGATATGAGTTTTCTACCTCCTAAAAAGGGCAGGGCCCTGTAGTCTAGTTTGCTCATCAGGAATAATAAATATATATTTGTCAAATAAATAAATTTACCATTTTAGTAAGTGCTTACTTAATTGGGTTATTTGATTCTGTGATTTCCATAATCTAGTGATGTTATTTTTTTTTTGTTGGGGAATCCTCATGGACACCCCGCCGCCATGGGGACAGCGAACGAGGTAGTGTCGGACTCTTACCGACTAAACCCCCACGATGACCTTCGTGTCGCGAACAGGGCGGGTCCCGGGAGTACCCCGAGGAATTGCGCCCAAGCGATTATGGTTTAACTCACAGAGAGTGCTGCTGCTCGTCCTCTGGACTGTTCCCTCGTTCGCTTCTTATGACCCTTACGACGGGAAATATTGGGCTGGGGTGACATGTGTATTCTATTCACCGTCACCACATGACCACTACTTACCTATTAAAAAATAATCCCATTCATTAACACATTAGGTTTGCGAGTTTATTTACCCATTTAACTCCGGGACATGCGTATTTATTAGCAGAGAATTGCAATAGATATAGTATTATATATGTGCAAAGCGAGTAGTGGCAGACAGATAACGAATCAAAGCGAAGAAATGCGTTGTTAACTGTAAAAATAACGGCCTCAATAGCCAATGTACATTTTATATTTTCCCATGAGCGTCCTACAAAATAGAACAACGAAAAAATGGATTGCTGCTGTGAAAAGAAAGAAGTAAGTGTTTTGTTGTATATAGTAATACTATTGAATAAAAATGCTATTTCCACATAAATAATGTCAACAATACAATTTTAATCTTTGGTTCTATTTATATTTGCAAAGAAAACTAACAATGTTTACATAATTATTATTTGACAGCTTCCGCAAATGTTGTAAACGCTACGCGTCGCCACCGTCGCGCACATATCCAATAATAAACAACAACGAAGATAAACGTCGATGAACGAAGTAATTTATTTTTATCGTAGAAAACTAAGTAACATCTAATTAAAAATTACATTAATCATCTAAACATACAAAACGAGTTACTTAACTGCGGTATTGCTCTTAATAGATAATAATATGTGCAGTTGAACATCACAAATGGCATTTAATATTATCTACTTAATATAATTTAAAAACAACATTTTAGGAACATTCACTTATAATATATACCTACTCTCCCTTTGTCGTGATGACAGAATAGCCAATGAGGCAAGTTTTTTAATGGAAAATAATAAACTGTACATCAAAATTACTAACTTGCACACCTAAAAAGCCAAAGTTATCCTCAGAATGGCAATTAGGTGTGCAAGTTAGTAATTTTGATGTACAGTTTATTATTTTAGTTAGGTTAGGTTAGACTTTTTTGATGCACGTTTAAATACTATTCTTTTTTAATAAGTTTGGTATATTCTCAAAAGATGGCGCTACGGTGTGCTATGTCGATCATCAAACAAATCGCATGGTTAGAACAAAAAGGACCCAATACGAAACATGCCGATTTTGTAATTTAAGTTTTGTATCTTTTATGTTAAGGTTCAATTTCATAAAATGACACATTTTGTTTTGTGTCGCTTTTGTTCTAACTGTGCGAAATACTCTTTGAACAATTTTTTTTATACTTGACTCTTATGTTCAGCTTTAAAGTCAACAATTCTGCCACAAACAAAGTAATAACTCTTCGTGTTCAAGTTGGTGTCATTGTCATAATCTATCGATAAAGTCGTCAATAGTCAAAGTCGTGTCAAAAATTCATTAAAACGTGAGGGTTGACCATCACATTTCAATGCTGCGTGGAAAATTAGACGGGAATAACAAATTGATCGAATTGGAGTCCTCTCTTTTACTTCTCACTCTCACTACATTATTTTTCATCGCCAGCACATTACACTAGTTCCACCACATTAACATAATAATTATAGCGAAAACTGAATTTTGAAAATAAGAAATAAAGAAGCCATTTGAATCACATCGCTTCCCGTATAACATCCCTCTTTGAACTAAAATTCTTGCAACAACTTCAATCAATATTGTAAGAAATGTCACATCGTGTTCAGCTGTAAACATCTGATTGACAATCAACACAGAAACTAATAGTGACCGCTTTGTCATAGAGGCTAAGACCAAACACAATGGAGAATTTTCAGGGCACCTGTTTTTCTTAGTTATGACAGATGGCGCTAGTTGTATTAGGGGGAGAAATGTCAACGAAATTACTAACTTCAAGCAGTTCGTATTGAAGGCGACAGTATTTTTTTTTATTGTTTGCCTACATGTTACAAAAGTGTCTGAAGTCTAAATAAACTCACCCAAATAATAAAAAAAAGCGTACTAAAATACAACTGACAGAAGTCCCCCTGGATATAATACTAGCGACATCTAGATAAGAACCTTTTGGAGTTTGAAAATTCCCCATTAGATTCGCAAGCCGTATACCACCTTCAGTCTGCCTCTTTTCCGCCAAAATGTATGGAAAGTGATGTACTTCTGGATCCAAACTGTCACCTTTACTACTAATTTGACAGTTTGTATCCAGATTTGCCTTGATACTCAGTAAGGGACGGAAAATATTTCTTTTGCATGTTTTCATATCGTTGTCTCGTTTTATTCTAGCCAGTTTAGGATTACAAGTGTAGTTGGTTTTGGTCTGAGCATAAAGGAAAATGATTTTAAAAATGCCTCATAGGGAAGAAAACGTGAAACTAACCCCTATACCCTTGACCATTATTAGCCAATGAAATGGCTAATTGGATAAAAAAAAATAATGTCAAACCATTACATAAAAGACCACGGCTGGCGCTGATGAAGCTAAAAAAAGTTTATTTATTTATTTATTTATTTATTTCCACATAAACATTTATCTTTACAGGCTTAGCCTAATGCGATAAAGTTCGATTTTATTTACATATAATAGCTAATAGTATGTAGTGCTATCCTTGTGAATTCTCCCAGAGAAACCTGAAAAATATCTGCCGATTCAGCAATCACGTTTATGATTCGTAAAGCACAGGACAAAGGTGAATTGGTCAACAAGTTACTCCTTCCGCGTGGTATTACAAACAAAGAAGGTCGACGTCTACGAAACACAAACCCATCCGGGACGTTCAAGTGTAGTCTACAGAGTATGTTAGGATTCACTATTTTACCTCGGAGTACCTTAAAAACATATGTTACCAGAGCAGCATCCCTTCTGACCCCCAATTGATTATACCCCACCATACCCAGAATAAATAGGGTAGGATACATGAGTGGGTAAAATGGATACACGCCATATTGCCGCAGGTATAAATACCGAATGAATTTATTCTGAATTTGTTCCAGCATCGTTTTATATTTAACTTCCTGCGGAGCCCAAATGATGGAGTCGCACTCTAACTGACTTCTTACTAAGCTATTGTAAAGAGCTTCAATGGCCTTGATGTTCGTAAAACCATGTACTCTTCTAAGTATGAAGCCCAGATTCCGAAAAGCTTTTTTGCATTTCTGTGTGATATGTTCACGGAATGAAAGATCTGCCGTGATCTGGACGCCTAAGTCTCTAACCTGTGACACTGATTTTAATTGTATGTCGCCAATTCTGTATATGTTATTTACAGTTTTTTGCTTTCTAGTAATTGATAAAACGACACATTTCGTAACATTGAATTGAAGCATGTTGTCTTCGCTCCATTTCACTACCCGGTCGATATCTTGTTGCAGTTTTTTGCAGTCTTCTTTACAATTAATTTTACTATACAATTTGAGATCATCTGCAAATAACAGGCAGCTTGCACTTTGGACTACTTTTGGGAGATCATTTATCATAATGACAAACTGTAATGGACCCAAATTCGAACCTTGACTGACTCCCGATCTCGTTGGATATGCTTGCGATGTATATCCAGCGAAATCAACGTATTGATACCTATCCTTAAAATAGCTAGCCATAAACTTTAGTAAATGCGGCGTACAACCTATATACGCCAAGTAAGTGAAGTAAGTTGATTCAAATTGTACCGTCAATAAAAAAATATATATTGCTTTATCTTTGTTTTCTTTTTGGCTGGTTCATCATCATCATCATCAGCCACATAACGTCCACTGCTGAACTAGGGCCTCCCCCAATGAGATCCGTCATTTGGGGTGAAATGCCAGTAATCTGGCTGGTTACCTATGTATAAAAGCAATGCGTACTCGTGCGGTCTTTGGCTGTGAAAATAATAATAAAGTAGTAATCAATTCAATCTTTTGTAGCTTTGTAAGCGCCATCTATCATATAAAAACATCATTTTTTTTTATCCAATAGCTCGCGACAATCGTGCTTTTTGCGTCATGCGAGAATAGTGCTATTAGTCCACGAGGTTTCTTCTCCATTGCGACCATCCATAAGCTACACCATGAAAGACCACAGATAAAACGGAACGACTAGACTTTTTAAATAATATCAGTATCTACGTAATAATCGTTGATGGTCTTGTTGGCATAAGACGACAAAGGGCATATTTCATCTTGACCACATTGCATTTTAAGTTCACTTCACACTTAATACACACATCAAAAGTGTCTAGGGATCAATTGTACATTTTAGAAGATTGCAATCAAGAATAGATTAAACAAAAACTGAATTCATTCACAATTTATTCAAATGTGTGAAAAAAGTTCTTTTTATTATCACGCATTTCGGTGATCACGTGAAATAAATAATTTAGTGTCACAGCTTTAATTTGTTGCGTAAATATATAATTGTTTTAAGTACATGTCCTGGATTTATATTATTGTTTTAATTAAATGTATATATGGTTAATAATATTTTTATATTTGCTTATGCTGCATGTTATGTAACAATGTTGTACTCACCTGTTATAGACTTATGTATCAGAATCTTATTTATAAGTATAGTTTGATGTATTTATTTAGTACGTAAGTTGTTGGTGTGTCTTAAATAAATAAATAAAATAAAATGTGGCAATAAGTCATTGGGAATTAGGTTGGAGACCAATCCAGAAGATTAGATTAAATTTGATTTATATAAATTAGATTTTTTTAGAGCTAAAAATGTTCTTGATCCCTAGACAATTTGATGTGTGTATTTCATTTTTGACCACATTACATTTTCATTTTCCATTAAAGTTCACTTCACACTTAATATAAACAAATGCACGGAATAATATGCGAAATAGTGTCTTTTTGTTTATCACTAGGAATTACTTTCCCATCACTGTAAGGATGTCTTTCAAAATCACTTTGAGAAATGTTTTCGACAAGCATATCTTGTTACGCGTCGTCAGCAGCATTATTATCTAATTTCTCAGCATCCTGAACTTTGTCAGGCAAAACTACTTTGCTGGTGTCAGGCAGGAGTAGAGATATCAACGCAGCACCAATAGCAGCGACTCCGAACGCCAAACATGGAAGACCTTTCATGTACGTTTTCTGGAAATTAATACAAAACTTCGGTGACTTGGTAATAATTTTTAATTTTTATCTTGCATTTCTAAGAGAAGTTTTCTAGAAGACTAGTGGACTCGACAGACGTTGTTCTGTCTTAACTATTAGTATTAATATACAATTAGTATAACCTCCAGGGTGGCCTGTGTCCAGTAATGGATGTCACTTTTTTCTTTCATAAGAACCTTCTGCTGTCATGTATAAGGACAACAAAGGAAGAATTAACGAAATCGGTCCACCCGTTCCGGAGTTATAACATTACAACGAAAAGTGGCATTGATTTTTGTATAAGTCCCGGCAAACATTTGTTTTGCCATAATAAGTTGCCTTTGTACCCCGTGTATTGGGAGAAATACAACTGGTAGATGCATGAAAAATAGATAGTAGCCGATTCTCAGGCCTTAGGTAATAAATATATATACTAAATAATACAGAATACGCATATAAAATTTGGTAAAAATGGGTAAAGCCGTTTCGAAGGAGTACGGTTTGTGACATGGTCATTTTATATATTAGATGTAGATTAAAGATTAAAGAAAGGTCCAGTAAGCATGTCTAAACTAAACAAGATCTAGAGTATATCAGTTACAGAGGAAGAGGATATTTAGTATATTTTTAAACATTTTTTTTTCTAAAACCCTATCGTAATAATTAGGTTATGTGAGGTGTATAATGTACTGGAGGAAGTTTACTCCAATAACTTCTGTCGGCATAATTTTTACTCACCAGCATAGGGGAATAAGAGGACGCCAGCATGCCGAATCTTCCAGCAGTTGAAGCAATACTCAGCATTGAGGTTCTTGAGGTCGTGGGAAACATCTCCATAGTAACTAGATATATTGAAAATAATCCGTAGCTATTGCACATTCTGCCTGCCATGTACAGCAGAACCGATGACCAACCGATAGCTGGAATAAAATGAAATTGTTCAAGTTGGAGAACGGGCAGCTTAAGTCAGAATCTTCTGAGGCATTGTTAACAGATTTCTGCTTGCGATAGAAGATAAATACGTTGACGGGCCCGTTGGTGTAGTGGTCAGCATGTCTGCTTCTGCTCCATAGGGCCGTGGGTTCGATTCCCACCGCTAACAGGTATTTAGGTGATGAGCTTTTAAATATTTGTTGGATGTGTCTGGGTGTTTTATTTATATAAGTATGCATTTAAAAGAAAAAAAAAGTATTTAAGTAAGTATATTTCGTTGTCTGATTTCCATAACACAAGTGCTTTAGCTACTTAACATGGGATGAATGCAATGTGTGTGTTGTTGTCAAATATTTATTTATTATTTATCCACGTCTGTTATCCCTTAAAAGCAGTGGACAAAACCTTAGGATCACAAGTATCTACCCTTCGGCTACATTTAGCATAACATGTAAGTTAGTTAAGAATGTCAACATCGGCCTTCAGTTACAAGTTTCTAACGCTGGCCTGAATATACTATTATATCTCCAGATCCCGCAGTAGACTACGAAACACCGGAAGAATCCAGCTGACGTATTTTATTTACATCCTAAATCAACTTCTTTTTTAGGTTCAAATTATTTTCTTTAAGTTCAAGCACAGAAACCCAATCAGAAAATATAAAAAAATTAAGTTAACGGTGAAGTTTAAAGGCAAAAAATTTTGAAGAACACTTACTCTCAGGCAAAAAAGCTGACGATATGAAAAACACAGCACAAAGGAAAAACGAGACGAACATCGGTGTTTTTCTCCGGAACCTCGATAGCGTGTATGCTGTGACCAATCTAGTAGGGATACCCACTAGTATCATGGCGGAGAAGTTGATGTACTTGTTGCCCCACAAGTTGTTGGTGTTCAAAACGGCACCCTGCTGCACAAACAGAGAGCAGAAGAAGCAAATGGCGCATAAGACCACGCGCCACAGCATTGTCTTGGACTTGAGATCGGAGAATACATTTGATGATACTGGTTGCGATGCCTCTTTCGAGTTCTGTTGACAAAGATATTTTTTTTTTCTCATGACTCAAAGAGAGGTAGGCAGTTGTACACGCAAATATTTTACCAAACCTGTGGTAGAGTGTTCTGTGCCAAACATGCCAAGAAGGTGATGGACCCAAGGCTGGAATTTGTTACAGATAAAAACACTAACATATTATTGTGAGTAATATTAAATAGGAAAGAGGTCTAATGATTCACATACTTAGTTTTTCATTAATTTGAATTCATCTTATTTTAAAAGATAATACATACTGCGTGTAAAAATACCCCGAGCAATTGTCTTAAGAACGTTGTTGGGCTCGTCAATATGAACAACTTTTACTATGGGGACAATGCGGGGAAATGAAAAACAAAATCTTCATACAAAATGTCATTAGCCGAAGCATAAAATTGTCTATTTTGTATGGAGACGAAAAATTGTTTTTTCACTTTGTCATTGTCGCTATAGTAATTGTTCATATTGACGAGCCCAAGAACGTTTCTAAGGCAGACATTAGACGCTCATGCAAACGTCATTCAATTCCATCAGTCATGATTTATGGAATGACTACTAATACTAATTCAAACATCATTCACATATATTAGACGATAGGAAATCCGTCAGTAATCAGTATATGAAAGTAAGCATCCTACCTCGTCCGCAACAGTATTTTCTTCAGAAATACTCTTCAGCATCTCCTTTGCAGTGGTGGAAAGTGTCACATTATTAATTTTGGCCACCTTATTCAAAATCCTGACAGCCTCGCTTTTTCTGTTATGGACCAGCAACCATCTAAGAATTTAATATTTGTTAATATAATCCCATCACATAAATCAATCCAATATCAATCGAGACGAAAGTTAACCCCACCTGACTCCCTCATCCATAAAGAAGATATAGAAAACACCGATAAGAAGAGGGGCATATATGGCTCTTATGAAGTGCCTCCAGTAAGGGATCTTCCACGCGATGAGCCCGATGAAGGCACTGCCGAAGCTGCTCAGGATTTCGTTCGCGCACGAGAATACCACACGCTGCTTCTGATTCACCGCTTCTAGTGCTGAAGATGGCGAAAATTGGATAATATTAGTAGTGGTAAACTGGTGTTATAACACGAGCGCCGCAAATTAACTCTATTAGCTGAAGTTTTACTCTTGGATCCAATACACCAAAGTGTAGATGGGTCTTCTCCATACATTGAACGTGAATACGATGAAAAATGGAACCAAGGCCCAAGTTTTGGTCCAATGTGTGGTATTCTGTAAGACCAAACACGACATAATATTGCTTAGGTGATAATTGGCAAGTCCATCATCTCAGCCAATAATTGTAGCGGTCGTATCTGCCAATTCACAGCGTAGGTATTCGTATGACGATTTTTCTCCAGAAGCTATGTTGGTTTTAAAGATACTCTTAGACATAATGATGGTAAGGAAAATATCTAAAATAATTAGCTAAAATTTACTATCATTTTATCATCACGGATTATGAGCTACAATAGCAGGTTTGTTAAAACGGTTTACAACACCGATGACAATGTAGAATTAATAAGTCACTCACCAAGTATTAAAGACGCGTTTCCATATCCAAATGCTGATTCAATGAACTCGAGTAAGAGTAGCTGCCAGTAGGCACCAGTGACTGACTTCAACAGTCCAGTCACGCCGACTATGATTGGAGAGCCAACAATTATTACCTTGCGCCCGTATCTGAAAATATTTATTCATTAGTGTGTATTACATGATTGCTGAAGATTAGCATCACTATCATCATGTTACCCACTGACGTCTACTTCTAGACACATCCCTCAACGTGCGCCTAATATAGTGAATGATGTTTGAATTAGTATTAGTAGTCATTACATAAATCATGACTGATGGAATTGAATGACGCTTGCATGAGCGTCTAATGTCTACCTTAAAGTAAAATAATGTTCTTTGTGACGCTCGCGTACAAACATGAATGGGTAGCCGATTGTTCATTAATTGCCTAACGAGTCCTAAGATATCTCATTAAATACATCCAAATCGGCACATAACAAATAATGGTATTTTTAATCACAGATTTCTAGTGTACGTACGGTGAAGAAAAAGTACTGTGCTGAAATAAGACTAAGATAGAAGGATTACCACCTTAATCTTTGGATGTTGCACAGTGAATTGTAGCTTCTGACTTTAATAAGGTAACGTTTTCTTACAGCTTCAAATATGTCAAAAGTAGTTCTAAAACATCTCACGGGTGGCGCTAATCAGACTTGATCTTAAGGAGAAACTCGTATTAGAATAATAGTTGTCAACAATAAATAAAACTATATAATGTTAATCTATGGACATTTCTTAGGACTACAATTAGTCCTGTCCTACCAGAATATATCCTGTGACCCATCAGAAAAACTCCCATTCAATTTTTTCTGCTTTACCAATAAACGCACTGTTACGTTACGAATTGATCAAAAGAGGCGAAAAAGTTTTGGAAGGACGTATATGTATGCAATAAAAAAAGTCTGTATAAGGTTTTACAGCTGCTAAAGATTTAATGCCTCTGTGGCTCAGTGGTCGGGTAGTCGGAAATTAGCAGGTTCGAGACCTGAAGTAGGCGTGTACGCTAAGCAACACTCGTACGGTGAAAGACAACATTGTCATGAAACTCGCATACCACAAGGTGCGCGGGTTTGGGATGGGCTCACTCCCTGTCATGTTTGGTTATTATATACACTTAGTGAACCATGGGCATTTGCGTAGCAATAGTGCCTCTTTGGGATTAAAAGCCATGAAGAGTAAAGGTTTATCTTATATATACAATTTGACTGAAATTGGTAATTCCGTATTTGACATACAGCTATTTAGTTAACTGTTATCTAATTTACTAAGTGAACTAAGTTAACTGTTAAGTTGAGCCTGATATAACTTCTGTATAATAATACCGCAATAGACAATACCATTTAAGTACGAGCATTACCTGTCCGAGACGAACCCAAGGATGACATACGAGAAGACCAGCCCGAGGGAATGGATGGTACTGATAAGGGTCTGTTTCATTGGATCACAGCCCAAATCGAACTGGAATTAAAAGAAACACTTCTTGTTATTATTACTTACACCATACGTTATCTAGAGTTTAAAAACTTCGTTGTTCCTTTTATTAGCTCAGATCTTGAGAAAAACAAAAACTTCACGTCAATTTATACTTTCGTGAAGTTATAATTGCTTCACATCCGTCTCCCAAAAAGTAGGCGCAGAAGCAATAGACTGCTGCCATTCTGACAGACCCCGTCCCGTGCCACTTCAATATTCATCAATATTTTCCTGACATAGTCATTTTGAATACTAAAGTTTCTGAAATAAATAAATATTTTCATAGAGACACGTCGGTTTTTAACTTCTTCCACTTTTCTTAAGATGTCACCGATTCAATCAATATCATGAAGGTTTTTAAGTCGCGGGTGAATAGGTACCTAATCAACAAGTGTGCTCCATCGTAGATCACATCGCTGCTTAACATCAGGCAGGATGGTGGTCAAACGCTTGTTTGTAGTGATAAAAATAAATTTCGACCAATCGATGAATCAAATCCAACCTGGGTTGGATTTTCGGAATCGTATGTCGTAGTATCCAAACCAGCTGTTATTGGAAAATTGTATTTGCTCCCGGATACCGAGTCCGTTTTTCCAACTTAAGTATAAGTCAAGAAAAATATATTTTTAGACACAATGTAAGTAAATTATGAAGAAAAAAAACATCCAATCAAAAACATAAATGTGAAATGAGAGCCAAGTTCAATATCATGATAATATTATATGTCTTGGTTCTTGACTTCAACGACAAAGGAAGTGAGATCTAAATGGGTACCTACCAAGTTCAATGGTCAGTACTTTTCTCAAATTCTCAAATTTATTTATAAGTAACAGGATAGGTGTTGCTATCCGGTCGAGCATGTTCTAATCTAATACTAAAATAATAAGAGTATTAAGTATCTTGTAAATATACATAACTAGCAAACACGGCGAACTCCGTTTCGCCACCAGAGGGCTTCGTTTCGTTTTCCCGCTCTTCTGTTGATATTTTTCCTGAATTTTCTTTGCTACAAACCTCACGGAGCCCGAGACCTTTCCAACGAATGCAAAACCGTGGATGCGCGTTCTGGAGTTATAGCGTCAGGGAGGAAAACTCGACTTATTTTTATATAGTAGATAATGGTAATAAATATAGGTGTACGTACAAATAGGTGTATGTAAAAGAACTTTTATTTATATTCCTCTATGTGATGGACTATGTTGTTGAAAAATCTCATTTTCACCATTTGTAGGTATTTTGCTGTCATTAAACTTGAAACTGTCCTATCAGCGTGCTGCAGCAATTTCTGTGCCAATTAAGTCTGATGGCATTTTGCGATCTAACGCTGCAGTATTAAAGATTATTTCCGAGTAACAAATGATTTCACAATGAATGGCAATCGGATGTTTACACAGTGCCTTGATCGTACATTATAGGAAGTAGCAACTCAGGTTGTGCTATTACAAAGCGAATTGTTTTGAATTGTGTTAAACAGTGTCACCGTGGTCAGAAATAAGAAAAGTCAAAATAATTTTGACCTTTTGGTAACCGAGATAAATGCCGTGCAATCTGTACTAATATTATAAAGCTGAAGAGTTTGTTTTGAACGCGCTAATCTCAGAAACTACTAGTTCGAATTGAAAAATTATGTTAGTTTTGAATAGAACATTTATCGAGGAAGGCTTTTTTTTATGGAAAATGTGACAAAAACGGGGAAAATTTTTCAGACAGCTTGTACCTCTATAATGCGGGATCAAGCACATTTTAGAAGATAGCAATCAAGAATATATTTTACCAAAACTGAATTCATTCATGATTTATTCAAAAAGTCATAGATACAGGCATGGTGAATTAGTTAGGAGACCAATCCAGAAGATTAGATTTTATATAAATTAGATTTTTTTTTAGAGCTAAAAATGTTCTTGATCCCTAGACACTTTTAATGTGTGTACATTACTATCGAAACCGTTCAGTAGTTGACGGAAGTAACCACAGAGCAATACTGTTTCCGTTCCACAGCTACCTCAGCGACCCACTGATTACAATGATCAACAATAGCCAGTTATATAGGTAAATATAGCTGTTGTGATAAATTGCAATTTCCCCAAACGTGCATCATGCGATGTGCCACGTGTTCTCATAATATAAATATGTGCTGTCATCAAATCACATACTGTTACCAATGTTGCTGTATGATATCTCTATTAATACTTTATGCCCATTGACATAGATGCGGTTTCTGAAACTTTAGTCAAGGACAGATCTAATCCTGTTCGTATAAAAGAGATGACCTCAGTACTCTTATGTATCTTAAGCATAGATACATAAGAGTACTGATTATTATTTTCCTCATGCTGATCTGGGATTTTTTGAGTAAGTTTTGAGAAATCTTTAGAAATGTATCAACATCAGAAATCAAATGGAGAAAGAAAAGAATAGCATATCACATTTACAGCGAAAGTGAAGTTAACGATCAATCAACTTAAGGAATTAACTTAACATAAAAATAATCCCAAAATTTACCTCAGCAACTATACTGTTGTAATTTTCATAGATCACCCTCTCGCAAGGTATATTTTTCTTCATATCGAATATGTCGGGTGTGCACGCTTCTCTAGTGTTGTTCCGCCGTCTTTGGTCCAGGTATGAGTTGTTTCCTAAGTCATTCAATGGTGCTGCCCTGTAGCAGATACCCTCCTTTTGTGTGAACGACGTCCAGGGTTCGTTGAAGTGTATGTTTTCCGAAGACTCGCATTCTGGGACGTAGCATCTGCAATTCGAAATTGGTATTAAAAAATGTCAATAGTTTTTGGAATACACCTTTTAAGCCTAAATCTACTGTTTATGTAGATGACAATAGATTCCAGCAGGCGTGAAGGCCCAGGAATGCCGTGTGGTGATGGCGAACAGAATAAAATGTGTCACCATATCAGACCAACTCTTCCTGTCATAGGGGTCGTAAAAGGCTTCCGAGAAAACTCTCCAGAGAACGGGCACCAGCGCTCTCGCGTCGGTGGCGTGGTGTTGTACCACTGTGATCGCCAACCCGTCTGCCAAACGTGGCAATTATTGACATTTCAACCCAAATGACGGAAACCTGATAGATAGTAAATTAGACCTCTTCATAAAAAAGTACATTCAGCTGATCGACTGAAGATTATATTGCAGTGAAGTCTAGTGAAAACTTTTTATATGGGGGATGTAAGGGACCAGAGTAGAGGTCACTCCAGAAGGACATACTTCGACGAGATTGGTGATGTCACCGCGACACAGGTTCGCCTAGTGCGGTGATTAAAGAAACTCGTCGTACAATCTGGCTCGCGAGACGTATCGCAAACTACCCTACATAATAAAAAATTGTTGCTGTGTGTTGTAACTAGTTTTTTTGAATAATAAATTATGTTTATGTTTATGTACTGGCTGAAGGTGGTGTGAAAAGTACTCGAAACCAAAGATCATGTATGAAAATATGTGTGAATGTAGATGAAGCGAACGGGGTAGGTATGTCAGGACCGTGACAAATGGAGATCTGTATGTAATCTCTGCCTATCCCTCTGAGTGATAGGTGTCAAGTGTATGAAGTCTACAGTTGTCAGTATTCGCGTGCAATATCACGGGGAAAAGGCTACTTTTTACATAAGTTTGTTACAACATTACATGGTCTATGAAAGAGCTACGAGAAATAGAAGTGTCAACAATATTGTTTCAACTCTGCGTAGTTTTGGCACGACTTCACGTCTTGTTCTTAACTCATTGGTAGGAATTCATTCTGTAAACAAATATTGTCTTACATAGAATTATTCAACAATTCACAAAGGGCTTTGTAACTATGTAATAGTGATGCACGAATAGCAACAGCACGTGCAATGGAACGGACAGCACTAGTGTTAACAATTTATGTGTGTCGTTGTAACGGTCTTTCATACCATTACTTAGAACCCAAGGCTCAGCTGAAACTAAGAATTGCTCATTTTATAAAACAGCAGAAACACACTTCTAGCAATAGGAGAACCATTTCCAATTCAAATTGTTTACGGAAAGGGGATCACGCTAACATGAAAGGTAATTTTCATATCAATCGGCAATTTCATTATAAAACTCGTAAACATAGCTCCTTACTTAATGGCACAGCTGTTAAGTTGGTCACGTGACACGGTCTTCAAGACACCCGACAGTAACCGCAAAATGGCTACAATGTGAGCCTACGTTTCCACTGGCTTTTGGGGGTACTGGAAACTGACGACCATCATTCCTATTGAGGCGGACTTCATCATTGAAGTTCGTGGTAACATCAAGAAGACGTTTCATCATCAGGCACATGACGTCCACAGCGAGACGGGGGCCTACCCCAATGAATTCAATGATCATTTGGGGGGGGATATTGATTATTGGATAATCACCACGCTTGGCTTGGCTTGGTACGCTTGGAATTGGCGATCGCAGTGGTCTTATCATTTAACTCACAGAGAGCACTGCTGCCTGTCCTCTGCAGAGTTCTCTCGGTCGCCTCGCACCGACCCGCAGGACGGGCAAAGTTAGGCTGGGATGGTGACACATTTATTCTGTACGCCGTCACCACACGGTTGAATTATTTATTGTGTTCTATTCAGGCTACAACTCTGGACTATTCTTCTATTTTTAGATGTTCTTTAAATACCTATTCTTGTTTTTAGAAATAAACATGTTTTGGTACTGTATAAGGTACATACATACATTTTTCATCATATATGTCGTCAAAGAACTACCTAATAATTCTATAGTATAACAATATGAACGGTTGTAAGACAGTTATTGTTTCCAATCTGTTTCGCTCTGTATTACAAAATGTTGAATGAGTAATTTTTTCACGGTTAATAAATTACTTTTTTTTATTTAGAATTTCGTACTGACTAAAGTTTGCAATAATGTAACTTAAGGTGTGAAAAAAAATCTTCAAATACTCTGATGAAATAACGGGACATCTAACCAGAGAGCTATCTGTTACATTCTCGCAGTTGTATCGCTCTGGCATCGTAGCGGCATATGATATGTATTGGTGTTTGTTTGATCACCATCCTGCCTGATGTTAAGCAGCGATGTGGTCTACGATGGAGCACACTTGTTCAGAAGGTAAACCTATTCACCCGCGACTTGAAGACCTTCAGACTGTACTACTGTACTGTTTCACTACGAACGACTGTAAGATGAAAGTAACGAAATCAGCAATGCACATCATTTGCCGCTATAATGCCAGAGCCACACAACTACCACAGAGTACTAGATTAAGGCCTCAGGTACCTAGCGTAAATACACGACATAATTCGAAGAAATTTTCTTCGAAACCGTCCAAACACTAGTCAGACTGTTAGTGCCAGTTATGGATGTCGCGCGATTTTCAACTATATGGTTCCGAGAATTGTAGGACTATACCGTATAACTCAATATTGTTCATTAGGTATTATAAGCGCGAATATAATCAAAGACAAGCTCGAGCTTACCTTCGTTATTTTACTCGAAGTTTCGACGCAGCAAGCTCGAACTTATCTTTGATTATATTCGCGCCTATATACCCGGTGAATAATAATGAGTTAGTCATTCATGGACGACTTTTTTCGATTGTATGTTCGGTCGACTAGATTATGTGGTCTATCAGTTGTGAGGGCACATACTAAAACA
The DNA here is from genome assembly GCA_012932125.1 of Conopomorpha cramerella. Lineage (NCBI taxonomy): Eukaryota > Metazoa > Arthropoda > Insecta > Lepidoptera > Gracillariidae > Conopomorpha > Conopomorpha cramerella. The sequence goes on from SJJU01007420.1 coordinate 29,033, forward strand.
TCAATGGAGTTGTTACATTATAACAAATCAAAAATCAACCTTAATGTCTAAATATGAGTTCTTATGATGTTTCAGGGCCAACCTACCTACTACCTACATAATAAAGATTATTGTTATAAAATAAGTAGAAAAACTTAATTTCATCCCACCTGAAAGGTACTTCCATGGCACTGAACATGAAGTGCCAGTTGCACATGGCAAGGAAGGAGTCCCTGAAGGACAGCAGGAGAAGCATTAGGAGCTGGTACTTCCCAAAGCTGCCGAGCTCCGTCAGGATCCCGTCCAAGTTGAAGTGCCCTTCTGGACTTTTTGTTTCTTCTGCGTGCTGTGGAACATTATGTGAAGAATAAAAATTAAATTTCGCGTTCAGCATTATTCGCAATAGGGGTTGCTTTCTAGCATTTCATGTCGATACTCCATTTATATTCAAGATAATTATTCGCTCATTTACTGCAACAACGCGATATTTCACGATAGTTTGTTATAGTAAAAAGAATCCATAGTAATAGTAAGAAGATTGTTATTTCAACAGCGTCGTTTGAGATTTCGCGTTGTTGCAGTAAATGATCGTTATGTTTGTGACACATAAACGCTACATATGATTATGATTGTAGACCACAGAACCAGAAATCCAAGGCAAATTTGCATTGTACTTCAAATCAAAAGTGAGACGGAGACGGAAGATGAACTACACACATCAAAAGTGTCCAGGGATCAAGTACATTTTAGAAGATTACAATCAAGAATATACCTCTATATTACATACATTCATAATTTATTCAAAATAAAACAATAAATGTATAAAAAGTCTACCCATATACACTTAACTTAGAATTAGCCCATAGTTCCATTTCGAAGCCAGATTTGGTAGATTTTATTATTAAATACACTACGTCGCTCGTCCGACCATCATCTTGCCTGATGTTAAGCAGCGATGTAGTCTACGATGAAGCACACTTGTTCATTAAGTGCCTATTTACCTTTGACTTGAAGACCTTCTGGCTGGCATCGGCATCGGTACCGTAGGAAACTGTGGATATGTACCTACCTATGTATGTACAACTTGAAGTTTTCTGCTTCATACAACTGTCAATGAAGTGAAGAAAGTTTCGCGTCTGGTTTGATAGGGCTGACCACAAGGGAACGTGGTATGTCTTGCCAGAGTCTGTGTTTCCTGCGCAATCTAGTCTGGGGATCTTCACTTCACGTGTAAATAGGTACCAACAGGCAGGATGGTGGTCCATAGAGCATTAAAAAAAAGAACGGGATGTTAAACTTACCTTCATATTTGGTTCTTTACTCGCCGTTATAGTGACGGTACGCCAAAGGTACAGATGGTATAGATACTTTCTGCTTCACAAGCAGAAACTTCTTAGAAAGACTTCGAACACAAATGTTCATTTTCTTCAACTATTTCTAATTCGACATCTGAAACAATGTGGAAACCATCATCATATAGTTGGATATTTCATTTATTTATATTGCTATGAAAATGATAAAGTTCAGTTAATGTTGTTCAGTATTAAATAAAATTAAACCATTTTTTGTGCAAAAGAAGGACAATTTTAATTGGTACATGGGGCACACTGAAAGTTTTGCACGTCCGACTTTTCGTAAGTGTTTGAATTTCGAATTGTATATTTTTTAAACACTGAACCTTGATTGTAAAAAGAAAAAAAAATTGCGGTAAATCATCTGTAATTTATTTTTTATGACACATTAAAGTTTGCATCGACAGTGAAAATGGAGCTAACGCAAAAAGATTTCCGAATTATGATTTTTTACGATTTGAAAAGTTCTCTCTTTCTCCGCTCTTTGTACGTCATCAAAATGCTTTTGGGAAAGAAGCAACTCATTTGAGCACTGTAAGGCGATGGTACGCTGAATTTGGACGTGGACGGGTTTCTCTCAATGACGATGTTCGTGAAGGCCGGCCTACAACAGCTACTACCGAGGCAAACGTTGGCACTGTGAGGCAGTTAGTAGAAGAAAATCGACGTATCACTTATGAAACGATTCGTGGACTTCTTGGGATCGGTATGAGTCAGATTCAAAATATTTTACACACCCATTTTTTAAGTTAGAGAAACATGCTCGTGTCGATTGCTGCCAAAAAAATGTTACTTCAATATGACCACGGACATTCCAATGCTGTTTATGACATTGTCACAGGAGACGAAACCTGGATTTATTGTTTTGAACCCGAAAAAAACAGCAGTCTTGCGAATGGGTGATCGAAAATGAGCAGTTAACCCTACAAAAGTGAGGCAGGCTACGTGGGCAAAAAAATGATTGCGTTTTTTTTCTCCCGCTCGGGTCCCATTTGCACAATCCCACTCGAAGACCAAAGAATCGTTAATGCTGAGTGGTATACCACCATTTATTTGGCAACGGTTCTGGAAAAGGTTTGAAAACGGTTCGAGAAAAACGACCCCGAAGCCGCATCCTCTTACATCACGTGTTCTTCACACACGGCGAACAAAACAAAACAATTTTGAGCTTCCGAAAAAGTACAGATCGTGACCCATCTTGCACATGACCCCAGACCTTGCATGTTGCGATATATTTCTTTTTCCAAAAATTAAGGATCTGATGAAGGGTTTCACTTTTACGAGATCGGAAGAGGCAGTAGTGGCCTTTAATGAGCATGTGCGAAACGTGGCATCAGACGACTGGTCATCATGTTTTGTGAAATGGTTCAGCCGCATGAAAAAGTGTTTAAAATGTAAGTCAATGCAATGAAACAGAAATTGGAGCCGTTGACTCAATATGTGATTCATTTTCAAATGGTAACATGACGAATTGTTTTTCGCTTAGATGGAAAAGGTGAAAAACATCTTTTTAGTTTCGCGTCGATGACCTTCCTTTCCACCCGATAATCGACATCATATCACCTTCAACGGAACCTGAGTCTTGTGAAAAATAAGGTGTTATAGAACGAACAAACAAAGTGACAAATTTTTACGGTAATCTTATCATTATCATAAGTGAGATGAACAGAAACTTCGCTGACTTGATGCCATCTAGGTTTTCTAGATATAATGTGTGTGAATTGACACCGAGTGTATAGGTTAAAGCCGAAGTTAATGTCGAACCGATGGCCGTTGGCGTAAACGAGTTCCCAAGTGAAGACCGCATCTCGGCAAACGGAGTAGGACGCCCTCAGCCAAGGTGGACTGATAATAATGCGCAAGATGGCTGGCAGAAGCTGGATGTGAGAAGCGGAAAACAAATCACAGTGACGTGCAATTGTGTCCAGTAGCGGACGAATATGGGCTGATGATGATGATGAAATCGACTCAATTGTCGTGGAAACGTTTTTGGCCTCGTCAAAATGAACAGAATACAGACAGAGCACTGGCTTACTTCCGTGAGAAGTACGCCAGTGCTGTTTGTGCACGATAGTCTGCTACCGTCTACTAGCGGGAGTGCTTGGAGACAAGAACTGAGTCTGTTTCTGAGGTTATCGCTCAACATCATACAATTATCTACGTTGTATCATTATAGGAAGAACTAAAGGAGTCATTATTTTTACGTTTAACATTACCTTGAGGTGAACTTTGTTCAAGTTCAAAATATTGCCAAAATACAAAACCTATGTGAGAATCGATTGAATATGAACATTTATTATTTCATGTTATATGTATTTCAGTTCGTTAGGTTTATTTGGAACAAGATGTGGCGCACGATATAACTTGTTTTTTCCGTTCCCGTGAGAAATTCCGGGAACTTTAAAAAATGTATAGGCCAGTACTGGTTGAAGTCGGTTCTTTTTTCTTTAAAATAAAATAATATAGTAAATATTAGTATACATTGTAACATTTCCACCGTTCATTAATTCAAAATTAGAGTGTCGACTGTACATTTACCTTAATATGACGTCTGTGGACAAAACGTGTTACGCATGAATCACAATTTCTAGTGTAATACCTGGGTATTGTTTTAGGCATTTCGTAACTGAACTTGGTGTTAAGAAAACTTAATTAGCCTTCATTATTACGACTGTATTGGATTTTGGAATCCTAGAATTAGAAAAAAATACGGCTTATTGCCGAGGCTGTGTGTAGATTGTGACAGTCCGTTAGCCGAGACGCGGTCTCTAAATGTGCTTAAGAAAGTATATTTTCTTAAATAAAAAAAGAGTAGGTAACAATGATTTCTCTCGCTCTGAATTTCAAAGATTTCCGCATACTGAAGTGAGACAAAAGATAAACGGTAGCTAATAAAGCGGTAAATGAATAGTAACTCACTGCTATGTGCATAATGAATGGCAGGTGTTATGGACTATTGACCGTGAGATTGGTTCGTACGTCAGTAATTTGTATGATTGATTGACATCTCGGCGACTACTGTGCGGATCGTTCTCAGTGATTGATGTATTACCGAATATGAATTACGATTTACGACAGATTGTGTATGGGTGATGGTCTCTTGTTTTTAGGATTTCGTACCTGATGCAGGGATCATCTAGCCCACAATATTTGAGCCCGCGGGCTAAATTGGTCACATACATATTTGTGGGTAGTAGTGGCGAAGCCTATACCAGGCACATTAACAAATATTTTCAAGGATAACAAGTAGCCTAGGGATTTATTATAGCTCAAATAAGTAAGACAAATAAAAAATCTAAATAAGCATTGGTTATGTGCCTATTTTTCACTACCGGCTTACGTCCTAGCTTCGTCACTAGTGGGTAGTCATCTCGACCTATTCATTCATGGCTCATACAGTGGGCTAAGTTAATTCATTCAAACCCCTTAAGAGAAAGTAAATTTTATCGATTTCTTTTTCGAAGTTCAGAATCTACGTCACTTAAAGAGCATTTGAACCTATTTTCTGTTATTGATAGCATATTTAACGTACTGTGGGCCGAGTCAACCATGAAGACAAAACGTATCGTGTACGTTAAACGTAACGTATCTGGTCTGGGTGAAGGAAGACGTAGTGACCAAGATTGAAAAGGGCATGCTTCGGTGGTTTGGGCATATGGAGAGAATGGATGAAAGTCGATTGACGAAAGAGATTTATATGGGTGATGTAATGGGCGGGGTGAGTAGAGGTCGCCCCAGAAGGACATATACAGACCAGATTGGTGATGTCCTGACCGAAGGTGGCGTGAAAAGTACTCGAAACCGGAGGTCATGTATGAAAAGATGTATGAATGTAGATGAAGCGAAAGGGGTAGGTCAGGATCGTGACAAATGGAGATCTGTAGTCTCTGCCTACCCCTCTGGGAGACAGGCGTGAAGTGTATGTATGTATGTATGTATGTATCTGGTCAATTTAGCCCGCGGGCTCAAATTTTGTGGTCTAAGTTGACCCTGGAGTCTCGTACCTACCAGTACCTACCAGTGGCGTGCACACCATATAGGCAAAAATACACTGCCTACCTTAGTATTTTGGCTACCCGACCTAATAATAGAGTTGTTGCTAGATCTTCCTTTGTTGTACTCACGACACAGGCTAACGAAGGTCCTGTGTTTTGTGGGCAAACAGATAAGTTACCTATACATATGCGTCAATCAGTGGGGATTACTGCCTACCTTGCCGTAAAAGCCTAAAAAGAAAAGTATGCACTATTAATTATTTGTACCCTTACTTTTTTATTATTACTATAATTATAAAATATTTTTTTATTGTATACGTTTTGGTGGTTGGGTGGGGGGAAAAGTACTTGAAACCGGAGGTCATGTATGATAAGATGTATGAATGTAGATGAAGCGAAAGGGGTATGTCAGGACCGTGACAAATGGAGATCTGTAGTCTCTGCCTACCCTCTGGGAGACAGGCGTGAAGTGTATGTATGTATGTA
>SJJU01007424.1:0-22784 GCA_012932125.1 Conopomorpha cramerella
CACAAGTGCTTTAGCTACTTAACATGGGATGAAGACAATGTGTGTGTTGTTGTAAAATATTTATATTATATTTATATTAAAACCAGTCCAGTACTATTTGCGTTAAAGAAGGACAAACATCCATCCATCCATCCAAACTTTCGCATTTATAATATTAGTAGGATATAATTATAGATAAAAAACATCACTCACATAATGCAGCAGATCATTGGGCGCCATTCCAGAGACGATAACCAGGTACCGGATGATGACCTTCAGGTTGTTGGGCCAGCACGCGCAGAGGGTCGCCCACAGCTCCTCCACCTCCTTCGGGTGCTCGTCGGAGAACTTGCGTGAAAGGAAAACAAGATTAGTGATACCTACTTTACACATCTGGTGTAGACGGCCATTGCCGTGGGAATTACAGTAAATACACTTCATGCCTTTTTCATCCCAAAGCGGGGTAGGCAGAGGTACTTGCTAAGCAAACGCCCACATTTCACCAATATAGTCTACATTATAATTTACGTTATATTTGTCAAAAAGTAGATAAAATATTGTTATGGCGCTTAAAGATCCGCGCAAATTCCTTTCAGCAAGTTTGCTCCCTTACGCCCGGGCGTAAAGGAAAGCTCATTATTGATAATTATCAATAATTATCATGATTATAATCATTAATCAAGCTGTCACTTATCGACAGGCAAAGTAAGAAAGAAAAGGGGATAGTTTTAATGCCAGATTAAGTCTGATGTGCGAAAACCGGAAACTGGGCGTTAATTAATAAATCAATGTTATTAATGCGGTGTAATAGTTTATGTACGACGTACAGTTTAGAGGTGCTTGAAATACTCCAGACAAGCTTTCAATCAACAGTATAATATTAATTTATTTATCATTGACACTTATAACTCCGTTTAATCATCTCTACTGCGTAAAGAGGCCCTTTTCATCTTTAGGTCATTCAAGTTGAAACCTCCTTCGCTTTGAGCATACTGAAATTCGAGGGGTATGAAGACCTATTATTACCTAAGTTATTTGTATTACAATGTTGTATGTAGGAGTTACGGCACAATAGAACTAACAAGGTCATTGAAATGTGCGGAAGATCCCTAAGAAATAAATATTAATACTGATTGGCCTCCAACTGTCTAATCATGCACTCACATATTTCTTTTTATCCATTGATGGAACAGCCTAATAGAGCCGGGATCCAAAATATAAGTTTTTGAATCCCACAAAATCGGGAGCAAAAGTTTTGTATGAACCCACTAGAATTATGGGAGTGGGAACATGATGGAATACGCCATTTTTAAACTAATGACACTACTAGTTTCTCTAATATTGATTGATTTCAAGAAGTTTCGGTCAATCGGGTCAATTTTGATTGATGAAAAAAAAGCAAACAAAATGAAAAAACGCCCTAATATCATCTATAACATTCTAAGATAAGATTTCAATATGTAACACATTTATTCTAGTTAGTGTTTTGTTGTGATATAAGGTTTCAGTAGTGTAAAGAAACAATGTAACGCCCACCGCGGGCCGCGGGGTCCGGGCTCCGGGAAGCGACGTGCTCAGAATAAATTACCACAGCTCCCGGTAACAGATAACACAAAAACAATAGACCTTAACGATAGCAGTCGTAAAACTCAACTTTACTAGGAGAATAAGATAACATAATTAGTGACGAATCCCGCACAGTGTTTTGCGGAAATAATAGCCAGGGTAAATTGAATCAAAGAGCACGGAAATGAACATACACAATGAGCAGCATGCCTAGCAAGAAAGACATGACAAGACACTGTGATTGGTTGAAACAAGCTGAGTCGCACAATGTGTGACATAGCAGCCAATCACAGCGCGCATTTGTTCCACATCTTGTCTTTCTTGACGCACTTGCTAGGGCTTCAGGCCAGGCATAGCTTTTGTGTTCATTCAATTCAGTTCTTCGATCTTTTATACAAGCAAATTCAGTTTCGAGTGCTCTTAATTCAAAACTAGATATACCCCACCGGCGTTACCCGCAGTTGATAGCGTTCTCGTGAGATATTCGGGATAAAATTGAGCCCACGTGTTATTCTTATGTATTTTATATTATTGTTAAGTTGCATTGAAATTCTCTCAGTAGTTTTGCGTACAAGAATAACAAACTTCCAAACATTCGCGTTTATCCTTGCTAATGTTATAAATCGGAAAGTGAGTTTGTTTGTTTGTTCCGCTTTCACGTCGTAACTATTGAACCGATTGCTTTGAAATTTTGCATACGTAAAGTTAGAAGTACGGATTAAATAATAGGGTACTTTTTATCCCGGAAAAAAATTATATTCCCGAGGGAAACTTGGATTTTTCCGTAGGAATGATAAGTTTTCTTAAGTTGTCCTTTATACCGCAATATAACCGAAGTCCACGCCGAGCGGAAAGCTAGTAATATTAATATAATAAACCCTTGTGGGAAAAGGTTACTAAAATATAGGAAGTAAAGTATTACCTTTATGTATATAGTATTACTACATTATATTATGTATACATAATAATATGTATACTGTAGCACATTATACCTACATAGAAATTGTTATTATCTAAGCATCCGGAGAGGACGTTGAAAATTTCACGGAATTTCTCTGAAGTCTTTGATATCTTTAGTTCCAACAAAGGGTATCGTTTAAAACGTCTGTGAGCCGAACGGAAATTCCGGTAGTGACATTGTCTAATGCAAACAAAATAGTTATTAAGCGTGCCCTCGCTAAACAAAAGTAGTACCTATTTCACCATTTTTAACCCCCGACGTAAAAAAAACGGGTTGTTATAAGTTTGACGTGTGTATCTTTGTGTGTACCTGTGTGTCTGTCTGTGGCATAGTAGCTCCTAAACAAATGAACCGATTTTAGTGTGGTTTTATTTGTTTGAATACTGATTTGATCGAGCGTGTTCTTAGCTATATTTGATCGATATCTATTCACCAACTCAAAAGTTATGGGGGTTGAAATGGGGGAAAAAAGTCGACTCTATACAAATATGTTCAAGTAGGGTATCAAATGAAAGGGCACGAAACGTACATTTGAAATCGGGATTTTTTTAAATTTGCAATTATAATCATTATACTTATTAAAATAAGGATTTTTCTAGTAAAACCGTTTCCACGCGCGGTTTCTAACAGCTAGACATAGCTGAACTCTGGATAGTCTATATACAAGCTAACTCAAATGTTTATTAGGATTCTGTGCTGGAACGAAATCTATCATGTGACGAATTTTAAACACGAGCAAGTGATTTACCGACATTTTCACATAAAAAATACTAAACACTCAACGTTCAACAGAGGAATTTTCTTAATCCCTAAATAATTGTTGACGCACCGTTTATTTAAAGGCTTAGTTGTCAATAATTTTTTTTTATAGACCAACTGTGAATTGAATATATGATGTAAGCGAGACGAAAGATAGACGATAGACCAAGATCATGGCAACACGAGCACTACAGTGTTTACTGAGGGCAGGCGTAATGTATAATGTACTACAGTATGTAATTATCTAAAACTGTCAATATCTAATATTGATACACCCAGCCATTTATAAAAATCCGAAAGATCGATTCACAACCCTCAATCAATCCTGGATAGTACCTACGTACTTAATCCAACAAAGATCTTTCAGCGCGTGAGTACTGAATATTTAATGCGATTGAATATTTTACACGCGTTGTTTATGCTTTGTATTGTCATCTTATAGAGCGTTATCCATCAAAACAAGACTCGTTCGGCTTAAATTGGGTGCCGAAATTCCCACCTCACACACCAGTAACACGCAGTACCGTGCACTGTGGCTTTTACGACAAGGTCGGTCAGGAATCTTAATGATTGACACCTATGTATAGGTAACTTCATCATCATCATCATCAGCCACATAACGTCCAGTGCTGGATGAGGGCCTCCCCCAATGAGATCCGTCATTTGGCGTGAATTGCCAGTAATCGCCACGCTTGGCAGGCGGGTTGGCGATCGCAGTGGTGTTGTGGTTTAACTCACAGAGAGCGCTGCTGCCCGTTCTGAGAGCTCTGGAGAGCTCCCTCGGTCGCCTCTTACGACCCCCATGACGGGAAAAGTTGGGCTGGGGTATAGGTAACTTGTCTTTACGAAACATAAGTATCTAGTACCTACCTATCTACTCACCCACAAAACACAGGACCTTCGTTAGCCTATGTCGTAAGTACAACAGAAAAGGATCTAGCAATAACGCTATTATTCGGGTCGGGTTACCAAAATACTATGGTAGGCAGTGTCTTTTCGCCTATATGGTGTGCACGCTGCTGGTAACACGTCGCTTCGTCTCATACGTACCTTGGCAGTGATGTAGAAGAGGTTGTTGAGCACCATCTCCGTGGCCTCAGCGGAGCCGAGACCCTCGCGCCGGGAGCCGCCGCCCGCGCCCGCGCCGCCCGCCCCCACGCCGCCAGCCACACGCTCCGACGTGAAGCACTGTGTGTGTGTGTGTGTAACATTTCATTTTGAGAAGTTTGAAAAGCTTAAAAAGACTTTATCGAACTATATCTCCCAGGATTGTGACAAATGAATGTCTAGCTTTCTAAGAAACGGGCGTTAAGTATATGTATGTGTGATTTTAGCCTACAGTGTATTTATGGGTAGTATGTACATAAGAAGAAATACAGGCTGAACTAGGCAGGTTCAGGTCAGGTATCGTATGAATTTTAATTTTGTATAATATACTTACCTAATCTAAGACCAATGACGTATTTAGATATTGTATGATACTGTACTGTGTTTTATATATTGTATATAGGTATATATTGTATGATACTGTAATGATACTGTATTTATATATTGTATGTATAACCTTATGGAAAATAAACTCAAACGCATTCATTTTAGCCTAGAAATGGGGCTGCTAAATCCGGAAGAAAAATTAACTTTCCAATTATTTTTAAAATTAAGAATCCCCTCCATTTCCCCCTCTCGAGATTTTCGTCTAGCGTCACGACACGTCTAGTTCCTTATTTCTATTTATACAACAAAGAACACCCCTAGTCAAATTCAAATCCACGCAAGGCCCGGCCGGGATGGAATATTTGGTGATCACAAAAATAACTCAAAGTTAAATACCTCTCGGCAACAGCGGTTGCTCAACAAGGTCGCGGCGAATAAACTTAATTAATCACAAAAACCAAAAATCCCGTCTGTACTATAACGTAATTATCTGAAAAGTTATTTTATCGGAATAGTTTTCGGGCGGTAGTGTTAGTTCTTGTATTAAATCAGACTAGTGACGCCCCGTGACCTCGTCTGTATAGTTACAGTAAATCAAACTTTAACATCCGCACTTGATCGAATCTCCTTAAGTCCTAAATATTAATATGGATTTCAAATCAACAAAAAGCACAATAAAATTATTAGCGAAATCGGTGCAGCCCTTCACGTGTGATGTCGTGACCAAGGAAATAGGTATTCATTGTTATATACACATAGCTAGCTGTGTCGCGAGATGTTGTTTTATAACATTTTCGTGGGATTTCGTAATAAATGTATAGTCTATGTGTTATTCCAAAGTGTAGTGTCTATAATTTAGATTTTATATAGATCAATAGTTCGACTGTACAAGACATGATCTAGGAAATTAAATTTTACTAAATTCACAGCATACGACAGTGAATTTATATACCCTATTAATAATAATTAATAACTAGGCATCATTAGCGAAACTACATATTTATAGTAATCAAAATAACTCCCATGTAGCGAATACCTTCACTATACGAGAAGGTATTCTATAGTATCCTTTGAGTTTGTAACAAAATTTGTGCTCATTATCCAACAAGCGTCATTGATTCACTCCACATCGTAGACTCAAGTTCAATGCCCGTAAATCCGCCATTAACACCAACACGTTTCGGTAGAATTTGCAAAGTTAATGACGTCGAAACCAAGCTATAGTAAGACGTTTGTAAAACCGGGGTTCGAAGAGACATTTGGTAAGCAAATACCCACAGTTCACCCGCTTGGTGGTATTTAACCCAATAACCCAATATGGTAGGGAGTGAGCCCATCGCCTTTATAGGGTTGTCACCAACTTGTAAGGTACATTTAAAATGAGCAGATGTAACAATTAAAACATTTCCATACTTTAGTAGGAGTTGTACTTTAGAGCTGTTAACGACTGTGGTCGTCATGCCCCAGAAGGGGTAGAGTTGGCAACAAAACAGGGACGGATAAAGATAATTTGTATGGATTCAAGAAAACGTGTGCATTGAAAAGAGGCAAAAGCAAGTAGATGCGCACGTCTCCAGAGAATGGCCCGTACGCCGAGAGGCAGGTAGGGCTTGGGTGGTGGTGGGATTATCCCTGATAGTATTTAGTAGGAGTATTTATTTATTCGATTGAAATCTAAACTCTTTAACGTTTGATACTCATTTTCAGTAGTTTTAGACATATTCATGAAGATGAACAGCCAGATCGGTGATGTCCGGACGGAAGGCGGCGTGAAAAGTACTCAAAACCGGAGGTGAAGCGAAAGAGGCATCTACATTGGGGGAGGCGCTCGTCCAGCAGTCGACGTTATGTGGCTGATGATAATGATTATAAAAAAACCGCATAAAACCGTAGCGTAATTTTAAATATCTAAGGGATAGTGGGAATATATAGGGAAGGAAACAGCGAGAAGCCTATTCATCATCATCTGGATCATCCGTTTGGGAGCTACGTTGCGTCAGACAGACACATACACACACTGACACACAAACACGTCAAACTATTAATACCCTGTCGTTTTTTCGTCGGGGGTTAAAAATAAATAATTAAAATGTGTACAGGACACAACAAACTAAATTGTTTCGTTTCCAGAGTAAATCTAAAACATGTCCCTTCGTATTATACCTACAAAAACACATCAAAGGGTTAAAGACATGCCCGCAAGCAATTAGCAATCTCCAATCAAGGGTAGGTACGTATCGTTAAACTTTACGCAATCACTGTAATAGTAACTCTATGACGCGCGAAACAGAGTTCAATGTCGCAAACAAAACCCAGCAACTAGCGTGCGGACCACGTGCAAACTTATAGTACCTATTCACATGCCACAAATACTACGTTACTACGCGGCTGTGTAACGAGAATACCAACGTACACAAATAAGCGTTAAATAAACTTAAAAGGAGTTGCGCCCTTTTATTACTGGACAGTTTTCTAAGCTAACTTATTCTGAGGAAAACAGGTCTATTATGTTTAGGTACAAGTTCAGAAGCCGGACTCAAACCCGCGACTTCCCGGTTACAATTCAAGTGTCCGATCAACTGGACCACAAACGCAATGTTTTTTAAGCGGTCTTTTGTAATCATCATCATCAGAAACATAACGCCGACTGCTGGCCGCTTTCCCGACGCTTTTCTTTTTAAAAATTCGCGACGAATAGGTAGGCTTATTGTTTGGGATAAACTTTGTCTCAGAAATGTTTATTTGGTAATTAAAATAAAAAGTGAAAAAAAAACAAATTAATTTAATTTTTAGTCGGTCGATTCCCGGTTTACAATAGCAAAATTTAAAAAAAAAATTTTAATGCAGCTTTTTTAAAATAAAGGAATGTTTACCTTCAGTAAACTGAGCTAACTAAAGGATTTAAAGCAGTTCCCCTCCAGGGCTCATAACTTTATTCCACCCTGTATATAAAAGAAAGTCGTGTTTGTAACACTATTTATAACTCAATAACCGCTGAAGGGATATGGATGAAAATTAGTGGGGAGGCAGCTTAGAACCAGGAGTCAGACATAGGATACTTTTTATCCCGATCCTGCGGGACATGACCCTGATATTATTGTTTGTGTGAAATACTTAAATTACGCGAATGAAATCGCGGGGCGTCCACTACTTTTAAATATTAAAGAAATATCGAATCCGATACCTCTGTGTATTATTGTCTACCGCTAATTAATTACAGACGGTCGGTCTCACTGTCCATCACCAATAAATAACAGTAAGAACCCGGTCTGTGTTTATTTCCGCGCTTTTCAACGGACTTGTTACTAATACCAATTAGCTACTTCAACTAATGACATCCCCTGGCGTAAACAAACATCCGGGCCGCGTATTTTCGCAGACTACCTTAGGTTTGTGTTTACTTTTAATGGAAAACTGAGAAACAAACAAACTTTTAACGAGTCCAACGACCCAAGGCGACGAAGACGTTGCATGCAATGGGGAATTTTTAGGGTCCATGTTTCTCTTTTTTATGACAGATGGCGCTAGTTGTATTAGGTGGGATAAATGTCAACGAAATGACTAATTTCAATCAGTCAGTACTGAAGGTGACAGTAAATGTATTTATTGTTTATATGTTATAAAAGTGTCTGAAGTTTAAATGTGTCACTCAAATAATAAAAAAAACGTACTAAAAACACAACTGACAGAAGTCACCCTGGACACATTACTAGCGACATCTAGATAAGATATTTTTTGAGTTTTAAAATTTCAAATGTAATCGGATAGTCGGTGGAGTATCACACACTGAGTGATAAAACGTGTACATTGACTGTGTAGTTAGATTATCCGCCGGGTTTATCATAGTGGCGGGGGAGGACAGTGGATACTCGAGATTCCTTTTTCAAGAATACCGCAACAAGTTTTGTTTTTTTCTGTGCGTGCACTCAAGAAATTGCGAACAATAGAAAACAGAGAGACACCACCGCACCGCACCTCACTGCCCGCCGCCCACCTCCGCACCCCGACCCGACAAGGCTTCCAGGTACAAATTTAGTTTTATTCAAAATTACCTCTAACCGCTAGTCACAAGGCGGCCCTTGGTTTGGGACAACAAATACCTTTGTTGTTGTTGTTGTCGCCGACCGTTATATTTATTTCAGCGAAAACTCATTTGGTTTCATATCCTTACAAAGGCTCTATCATATTGTTGATTCATATAAATATTGAAATTGCCTACAATGAATGACTTAGCTATACCAATATTACAAATAGGACAGGCTCCGACACTACTGGACAGATTTCAAATATTCTATCACTGCTGGAAAGCCACAGTATACCTGGGCAACATCAATACATAGTATAAAACAAAGTCACAACAAACAAAGTCTGTCCCTATATATGCTTAGATCTTTAAAACTACGTGACGGTTTCTAGATAGATATTGAGTGAATATTGTGAATAGAGTTAATATTGAGGAAGGTTTATATTTATAATGCAGGCATATAATAGCAGGGAAACACTGTTATAACGATTTTCCTCTTCATACAAGATCTCATCTCCAGAGGCAAAAAATTGTCTATTTTGTATGGAGACGAAAAACATTTTTTTTATTCCCCACATTGTCGCCATAGTGACAGTAAAATACCATTGTTCGGGGTCCTTTTACACTCTGTATACTACATCATCATTATCAACCCATACTTGTCCCTTTGACCAGCAGTGGGAAACAATTCAGGCAACGTAAAAAAAAAAAAAAAAACTTGTCCACTGCTTGACATAGGCTCTCCAATTGTACGCCACTGTGATGGTAACGATCGACGACATCAGAGCAATGCGTACGACGTAACCTTATAAACTAAAGTATACAGGGCATACCTGTCCGAGGCTCTGGGCGGGCGGCGGCACGTTCGGGTCCACCAGCTCGATGTTGATCAGCCACGGCAGCAGGTACTGGAGCAACAGCTGCCTGACCTCAGTGCGCGCCGTCTGCAGCCGCGACGTTATCTCTGCCATAGGAGGAAGTAAGTTGTAGAGTTACGTAAGTAGACGCACTTGTATTGACGTCCGAAATGGTCCAGTGGTCTGTGCACCTTCGTCTAGGACGACGGTCGTGTCTTTGATTTCCATATATTTTTTTGTCCGTCAGGGTTTTATCAATCGATTTAAGCGTTTAAGAAAAATATGTACCTTTAATACATTATCTTACATCGAGGTCCAGTGTTTGAAATACACCGGGATATATTTGTCTTGATATTATTCGTCTATTTATCCAGGCTCACAAAGTCAAGTGCCGTGCGAGCGTGGTGTGAGCGTGTGAAACGAAGAGACCCGCGATGCCATCAGGAAAACTACCCTCCTGGCATGCAGGAAATAGGATAATGTGCACGTCTCCAGGACACCAAATACTGAATACAATGAGGAATTTTTATTTATTTTAGATAGTTTGCAAGATGACTACAATTTTTTATATCTATCATCAATCAAACCCTCCTTCTCTTTATTTCTTCCAAGTACATTATGTATTTTAATTTAATAATATTTTTTTAATAAAGAATTTAATAAAGATACTTTTGTGTAGCTTACACAAAATTAAAAAACAAAGTACAAATGAAAAACAGTTACACAGCAAAATTATATAGAACAAGTTTATAGAAATGTATGTGTATGAAATAATAGGCTAAAGTAGTTAAAACAATAAATATGAAAGAACTATCAGGTCGTTAAAACATATTGTATCGATGTACGTACGATGTCTGATTGACAATCGACACAGAAACTATTAGTGACCATAGAGGAAAATGAGTTTCAAAATGCCTCATTGTCCATTACCAGCATTGACGTTTAAGTGAATTACAAAAAGTACCAGTAACCAGCAATGAATAGAAACGTCACCAATGAGAAACCATTGTGATGCAATTGAATTAAATAGACACGTATCTGGGAGAATGCCCCGTATGCCCGAGTGGCGCGTATAAATTGAGTTTCTCAATATAAACATCAATCATGTATCAGTGAATCTCCTTAGATATTATCTAGGACTAGCGGACGCCCCGCGATTTCATTCGCTTAGTTTTGAAGTACCTGCATCCCAAATTTGACGCGTCTAACATGAGCCGTTTAGATTTTTCATACAAAAGATTTTTCCCGTTTATTCCCGTTCCCGTGGGAATTTCAGGAATTCCTTTCTTAGTGCACCCCTATGGTACCTAAGCTACGACCGTACCAAATTTCAAGTGTCTACGTTTCGCCGTTTGGACTGTGCGTTGATATGTCAGTCAGTCATTCAGTCAGCTTTTCCTTTTATATATTAAGATACAATTATTAGTGCTATAAGCCGTGTGGTGACGGCGAATAGAATAACATGTATCATCACCCCAGCCCAACATTTCCCGTCTTGGGTCTTGAGGAGTCTCCAGAGAACGGGCAGCAGCGCTCTCTATGAGTTAAACCACAACACCACTACGATCGCCAACCCGCTTCCCAAGCGTGGCGATTATTGGCATTTCCGCCCCAAAATTATCATGACAATCATTGGGGGAGGCCCTCGTCCAGCAGTGGACGTGTATCGTCGTGTGGCTGATGATGAATATTAGTAATATATGTAGATACTATAGTAGCATAGACTGCACAACTCGACTGCAGAGCTTCAATACGTAAATGAACTCACGTTTACAATTCCTAAAGTCTGTACATTTTATCGAGAGAATTTATGTAAACAAAAAACCAGTGGTTGTCCAAGTTCTGGAACGTTTATAATTTGTTATGCATGTACACTTATCTACCCTGCAACAGAATTATCATACAATAACTGATTTTAATTAGTTGCAACAAAACAACGTGAACCACAAAATTAACCTTTGAACGCAATATTGAAGGGAACACTTAAGAATAACATTGCAAATTCCCGAGCAGACTCGGACCGAGAAGACAGGATCCAGTAAAAACAAGCCAAAATGTTACAGAACTGTTAAAAAGTTTGAGAAGGAGATATTTTTACCGATGAAAAAAGGTTCTCAAGTTGACTTGAATTTTTTCGTTTAATTTTTATGAATTTTATACAATATAGTCCGATTTTGAAAATATTTTTTTTAAATTGGAAGAGCTCATATCCCAAAGGTACCCTCGAAAAAAAAAGGTGTTCCAGTTTTTTTCGGCGTTTCAATTGTTTTTAGAAAAAGTTTAACTTCACATGTTACAAAGCCCCGCGAAACTTTAGGAAACTCAGATAAAATGAATTTTTCGAGAAGAAAAATTTTTGTGAAGAGTTTGCTACGCGGTTTGGATTTAAATTATTGTTTGTCTATTACTATGCGTACATGTATCTATAAGTATCCATGTTTATTTACGGTATCGTAAAACGAATATCGCAATTTCTGTTTTGGTATTTATATATTATGTACCTCTACTTGGTCTATGAAAAATCTACAAAGTTAGCTTTGTATATGTCACTTAATATCTGCAACCGTAAACACGGACAATGCAATCAAACACAGCTATGGTCAACTTATTTTTGTTGTCAAAAGTATTACGATCCGCGAAACCGAGGACAAGTGAATTAAAAAAACACACACACAGAGAAAACAGGGAAAAACTTATAATTCACTTTGTGTGTGTGTGTGGGGGGGGAGGGCTGTAGACGCAAATCGTGGGACGTTCTACGCAGTCTATTCCGTGTACAATCGCCGCCGACACTTGAAATAATCTTTTAGTCGGCTGCACAGGGAAAACGCAGTCATACCGGAAGCCGAGCAGAGTAGAAGGCGGATGTTAATTTTCTAAGAATACCGCTGCGGATGACGTGTGCAAGACGCCATGCGATATATTATACATAAGGTGCATTCGCCGCGACTTCCCAGCCGCATTCTACGTCTGACGACTTTTATGAGAGAAAAACACCACTTGCACCAACTGAAGTTTATGCCTGTCTTTTGCCTCCGTGTTGTTTGATAGATACTATCTACAGGATGAGGCCGGTAACGCGAGCAAAAACTTCTAGTGTTGATTATTTCGACCACTGTAATTTACTAGTCCTTAGTGGTCCGGACACTTCAAAGTGCATTTGGTTCGGAATAAATTTAGTTTAAAGTTAACCCTTAAACTCGCAATGTGCTTTTTAAACCATACCGATAGCTTTATGAGCACATATACATATGTACGTTGATTCAAAATTTTCTATCGATGTAGATTGAGAACAAGACATGAAGTTCATGCCATTTGTAGAAACAATAGAGCTAACAACTAATGCATCCCTCTAAAAAGTACAGTATGTATGTTTACTTTTAAAAAATGACCCCTAAGGGTTAATACCCATAATCAATGTAACTAACATCGCGATGTTATCGTGATGTTAACTGAATGTCAGTGAAAATAAAGTCAGCTGCTTGTACGAGTATGATTCTTATTGTTTTAGAGTAGGTATACAGGCTAAGCATTTTTAAACCCATAATTCAAGAATAAGAACTAAAACAAACACAAACAGGGTGTGTCTGAGTGTTTTATTTAGATAAGTATATGTTTAAATGAAAAAAAAAATGTATATAAGAATATATATATCTCGTTGTCTGATTTCTATAACACAAGTGCTTTAGCTACGTAACATGGAATGAAGGCAATATGTGTGTTGTTGTAAAATATTTATTTTATATAAAAATAAATAAAAAAATAAATACACTTCACGCTTTTAATCCCAAAGAGGGGTAGGCAGAGGCACTTGCTAAAGCAAGTACCCACGGTTCACCAAGCGTATTTAACCCAACGTGACAGGGGGTGAGCCCATCGCCGTTATAGGGTTCACACCTTGTGGTGTGCGGGTTTCATCACGATGTTGTCCTTCACCGTACGAGCGTTGCGTTGCGTACATAGGCTCTGAAAAAAGAGTCCCATTGGTACACGTCCAGTAGCCGGACTCGAACCCGGGACCTCCCGGTTACAAGTCAAGTGTCCGACCAACTAGACCACAGACGCTCCTCTCCTCTTATTTTATTTAAATATTTATTTATCTTCGCAAATACGTCATCCATTTGTATCTAATAAGAACAAGGAGTATGATACTACCTACGTTATTAGATTAATAAAGTTAGCTTCAAGAAATGGCGTTGTGTTCTCATGAGAATTCTTCCGAGAATTCCGGCGATAATAATTCTAAAGCTTATACGAGTTAATTAAATTTATACAGTCTATTAAAACTGCATTACGTTGTCACTAGACGAGGGAGCAGGCTTCGAACACTGTGTTACAAGGAAATTAAATGAAATGAACTGAAATTGTTTATTTCTTCATCGTTATTTGGTGATGTCCTGGCGGAAGGCGGCGTGAAAAGTACTCGAAACCGGAGGTCACGTATGAAAAGATGTATGAATGTAGATGAAGCGAAAGGGTTATGTCAGGACCGTGACAAATGGAGATCTGTACTCTCTGCCTACCCCATATCTGTGAAACAGGCTTTAAGTGTATGTATATATGTATGTTATAAGTGCTATGACATACAGATATACAGTAGTATAACACAAAGCTATATGAAAGTCATTTATGATTTAAAAACAAAAGTAAACATGTCCTGGTTCGAATTAATTTCTTTTACTGGTCAGAATAACCGGACTGTGGTAAATGAATACATAGTATAAAACAAAGTCTCCTCCTCGTTTCCGTCCCTGTGAATGCTTAAATAATTAAAACAACGTGACGGATTTTGATGTGCTTCTCTTTAGTAGACAGAGTGGGTCCTTGAGGAAGATGTCATGTATTATACTCGTACATGCATATAATAGCAGAGAAACACTGTTAATAATGTACGGTCGGCCAAGAAAGTGGTCTATCAGTTTCGATGACACTTCCCGTGTCACTAAAACATCAATAAGGTAGAGATGGTATATTGTGACAAGTGAACAATGAACCTTAATGTCTAATGACATTCATATGAGTTTCAACCTTAGGGTGGTAGAGCAGATTTTTGGCCGACTGTACATACATAGGTAAAACAACATTTGCCGTGTCAGCTAGTGATACAACACAGGACAGCATAATTATGACGTCGTCAAACTAAAACTTACATAGCGGCATGTCTCTCAAGAAGGATAGGCTTAATCCTTGGGCATTGTCACTTCTTACAATTCCGACACACACATGAAAGTAAAATCAACTTAAGACACTTTTCACTTAGTAAATCTCAAGGAGGCACCAACTTCACTTACGATATTGAATTGAACACATCCAATATTCAACTTTATTCATACTTAAAACTCCAAAGAGCTAACCGCGTTATCCAAGGTAAAAGGAAGCCATATACTTTAGTTATCTACATAGTTATTTCGCGAGACGAAGAAAATCGATACATTATTTACCGCATCATTGGATTTCATTATTGACTACATTACTGGTGATATTTACATCATATTTCTATTGCTTTTTATAAAACGCGTTTTTCGTTTATTTAGTCGATTTATTTTTAGGGTGGAGAGACTGCATAGTAATGTTGGTGGTTTCTTTTGCGTCGTTATACTTTCTGTATTTTTTTCTATAGCCTGTATTGTGTCCCACTGCTGGGCAGAGGCCTCCCCTCATTTCCTCCACTCATCCCTGTTTTGGGCCACCTCGCGCCACCCGGGCAGGTATCGGTCCAGGTCATCACGCTATCTCCTCCTGGGCCAGTCTCGCCTCCTGTTTCGTCGTCTGTGTTATGTATATCATTAAAAACAATCTAACTTTTCTAATTCTACCATCTGTGTTACGTTAAGGTTTACTTACCAATCTTTCTTTTTAATTGTTTGACCTACATTACACTGTCTGTACTACTTAGTTGGACTTCGCTGAATATCGTTCGCGATTCAGATAATATTGCGCCACCTTGTTAGCAATTTATGTATTTGAAAGAGGCGAAAAAGTTTTCCAGGATCGCGACAAGTGGACATCTATGATCTCTGCCTACCACTCTAGGAAACGGGCGTGATGTATACAGAGAGTAACAGAACCCCGAACAACTGGACTTAGAAACGTTGTTTGGTTTTTTTTACTATTGCGACAATTGCGGGGAAATAAACATTTTTTTTCTTCTACATACAAAATGTCATCTCATTCGAGGCAGAAATCTGTGTGGACAAGTATAGGCTGATGATGATGATAATGATGATATGGAGACGAAAATTTTTCTGTCGACGAGCAAACACAATGTTACATACTCGGAGTCCTTATGATAATATATATGAATGTTATGTTCGGGAATTTTCCTCTTAAAAGTAGGTACTTTTAAGTATAAATACAAGTCCATCGATACTACTGCACATCCATTACATTACTAGGATGCCAGTAGCAACTACGTTGAAACAGATTGCACATTTTAGCCACATTCAATTAGATGCCGGCGTCGCAGAGGGCTGGCTGCATTTGCACATCCACCGCAATGAAAGCCCTGCTGCCGCCGACGCCTTACTTGCACGTGCAATATATACAATATAATCTGAGCACAACTGGGCATGTAACAATGTAATTTTCACCCTAATCCTTGCTATTACAATGAATGTGCTAAAACGGAATCGGAGACTTAAACAGAAACAAACTAATTATCTCATGTAATTAATTTTCTTGCAAGTTAAAATACGATTGCTCTGGACCGAGATTATAAACTGTTTAAAACTTTCTTAGATACTCGATTTAAGACAATAGACGTTTTATTGTTATTACATGTTAGCCACATGACGTCCACTGCTGGACGAAAGCCTCCCCCAATAATTTCCATGATAATTTGGGGGCAGAAATGCCAATAATCTCCACGCTTGGCAGGCGATTTCGCGATCGCAGTGGTGTTGTAGTTTAACTCACAGAGAGCGCTGCTGCCCGTCCCCTAGAGAGTGCCTTCTGTCGCCTCTATCGACCTCCAAGACGGGAAAAGTCGGGCTAGGTTGGTGACACATGTATTCCATTCGCAGTCACCACACGGCTCAGCAAAAGCGCAAAGCTACTTTGAAATAAAAGTAATTTCATCAAACACTAAAACTAATTAACATCCCTAATCTCTACACTTTTAGAGTCAGTGAAACAAACGTACTAACGTAATAACGGAACTTATATCGACATAAAAAACATTGCAAAGCAAATTGAAATACTGTCGAGTAAACATCTTACAAATTAGATTTTCTTTGACCTCATCATTGGCTCTTATTTAGCTTTATTCACACACAAATAAAATTATAATTAAGTCGACGCGCGTTTCTGTACCGCCTCTAAAATAGGTCCCGCACTGCCCTCGCGAATATTAATTAGTTTCCGTTAGACACTTTTTCATTGCAACAAAACCCGAGTGAAACTTGTATACCTACGCCCACACTGTGTCGGCTGATTGAGAGCTTGTTGGCGCGTCAGTTGCCGCTCAGTCGTGTAAATTATGACTTTTTATTAAGACTTTCATAAGTTTTTATAAGTATAAGTATGTAGTGTAGTGGGGCCCTACCGAAAAACTGTTTATCTAAAAATATAAAAGGAAAAGCTGACTGACTGACTGACATACCAACGCACAGCCCAAACGGCTAAACCTTGCCTAGGTTTTTTTTTTACCTTTACATTTGGAAGCGACGTAGCTTAGGCACCGTAGGGGTGCACTAAGAAAGGGATTTCCGATATTCCCATGGGAACAGGAATTAACGGGAAAATCCTTTTGTATGAAAAATCTAAACCGCTCAAGTGAGACACTTGAAATTTGGGATGCAGGTACCATAGTAAATATAAAGCTTAGTTGTAAGAGGATATAGGAAAATTCCCACGGGAACGGGAGTTAGCTGGAAAAAACTCCGAACCGTCGGGTCATCTAGTTGGGGGTACAGTATTGGTTGTAACTTCTACTTTACACAAGTTCGTAATGTTTGTGTGTATGCGTGAACAGGAAAATTGGGATATTAATTGGCATGGGAGCACGAAAATTAAGATTAGCGCGAGTAAAGCCGCTCTAATATTTCTTTTTATTGCAAATAGGCGCGCGTTTTACCGCCATCGTATATATCTGAGTTGTAGAAAACATTGTCCGTTCGCTTCCTGTGTTTGTAAACATCCTGAACCTTCTTTATAACCTTTTAATGTATTTTGATGTTCAACGAAATACCGCTTTTTGTTTGTTTTTTTTGGCGCTGTAATGGGCCGAAGTTTTGTCGACCTTCTTGACATGGCTATGACGCAGTAGGTATTATTATTTGCCACTGTAGTAGTTTGATCAAGAAGGTAAAATTCAACTGTATACTCTATTTCGCCAAAGGGGACAAACATGAACGTATCGACACTCTATTTTCTTCTATTCATGAAATCTCCGAGTAAATCGCAGCTCTTTGATTCGCTAAACTTCTCTTCAATCACGTTACAAACATTGATAATGGCTGCAATCGGGTTTGTAAACGATCCATTGCGATTGTCAATAGCGTAACGTTGACAATTGCCATTGATCGGTGCCGGGGCCGAGAAGGTGGAAATTGACAATCAAGGTATTACTCCAACTATGTTTAAGTGGTAAATGACATATGTATTTGTGTACTGACCTGAGAACATGGGCATGGTGAGCCCCGGGTGCAGCTGGGCCAGCTGCCGCGACAGGTACAGCTGCGAGCGGCAGTACGTGGTGCACAGCAAGGCGTCCAGGGTGCTGCGCCCTTTCTCCGAGCCTGCCGACAATATTCAAGAATTTAGTATGACTTAGCAATTACACTAACATGCATCAAAAGTATTTAACAAACGTAGGTAGTGAACATGAAATCTAACAATAATTCCCTGTTGACAGCTGTCCACTTCATACATATATTGTTGTTAAGTCTCCAAAATATATGCACGTGACAGCTGCTGTCAAAAAATATTTTTTAGATTCGCCAGGATGTAAACTGTGTGCTTTTCTTACGACCATCCTTTCTTATTTCAGTATTAACAAATACACTATATGAACATACATACACTATAGACCTGTTGCCCGTAGGGGTAGGCATAGACTACAGATTCCAAGCTGCATTTGACATGTCCCTTGCAGCTGATTCACATTTTCAAGTACTTTTGACTGAGTAACAACTTTTGACTCTGTAATCAATCTACTCGAATCTAGTCTCCCCATATGTCCGAGCCACCGAAGCATTCGCTTTTAATCACAGTCACTATAGCTCCATCGAAACATAAATGTATGTATCGATTTTGGAATAAAAGATAATGAAGCCTTATTTCTCAAGTGTTATTTTATCTACCAGTTTCACCGAAAATATCATGTTATTAATCATATTACGTATAAATGTCACGGCTCATTACTGACGCTTCAGCGACTCGCAGTTACTAACAATGTATGGAATGTGGTAATAACGCAGGTGAGTACTATTTATTGCATTATTTTATAAGGTTGCGTAGTAAAGCGGCGAAACTGGGAAAAAAAAACAAAAATGTCTTAAATAAAAACCCTAAAAAAAGAATCCTCCCCTCCTAACTTTAGTAAAAATCAGAAAACTCTCCGAGTTTAATTAGCCCAGGCATTCTTTCAAAGAAAATTGGCTTAAAGTATTTTGGGCAGTCTTGGGGAAATTGTGTAAGTTTTTAATTTAGGCATACGTGCACAGTAGCTTTATACGTAGTAATTAAGACTTAGGTTTATTCGGTGTTGAAATGTAGGTACGGAACTCGCAATTAAGCGAGACTCGCACTTGGCCGTTCGTACTTTATTCTGCAAGCGCGGTCTCAGCGCGTGTCATCCCACGTAGCTACGAGCAAGACGTAGTCGTCGCACACACAAATCATTTGCTCCCTTTACAAATAAATAGACAAGACTACGTGCAAAAAGTCCGCTACGTGGTGCTACGACGCGTAGCTATATCTTTCGTAGCACACGGCGTAGTCCATGGCCGCTAGACGTAAATAAGTTCGTTTTGCGAAACGTCACGTAATGTATAAATACATTAATTACAAGTATAAGGTGGTATATGGAATGTAAACTAACAATTTAAAAAAATGTGCCGAAAATATATGTACAATTATAATTTAAGAAATTTGGGAAATAGTATTTAGAACGAGGAAAAAATACGCACCAAAAAAAATGTAGCGCATAAAACACTCGGTATACGGATGCGAATATAACGTACTGTTTATTCAAGAAGTGTGATATATTTGGGTTTGATAACGAAGCTCATCAATCTGATAAGGAACTAATTTTAACGACAAACTGACTTTTTCTTTCAGTGGTGCCCCAACCGGCTGCATGATGGGGGAAAACCATCCAATCCAATAAAGGATGACTTGTCTGATATAAAGTAAATTTGAGTCAGGTGAAATAATACAGGTAATGGATAAAGTGTGGAGTGCATGGATTGTGTAGAATTTGTGCGGTGACGGCGTCGGTCGGGCGTCAGTCGGGCGGCAGCGAGCGAGCGCAGCGGCCGCTCCGCGCCATGACCACCCGCGCTCCCGACCGAAACATCACCGGTCCAGATGACGTGGCCACGGATATCGATATGGTCGCTGGACAGTACGCGAATGCTCTCAACGTTTATTACACTCCTTGTCTTATTTGCATTGGTTGTGTTGGAAATTTGGCATCTGTTTACGTTTTTTACTCGAGCAAGTTGCGTTTGCAATCCACCTCACATTATTTGTCCGCGCTCGCACTTTCGGACACATTCTTTCTAATGCAGCTAATGCCTCCATGGCTGCAAGCGGCGTTCGGGACGCTGGTGTTCCACTCGGCGGGATTTTGTCAAATGTTTGTGTACGCTTCATACGTGAGCTGCTGCTTGAGCTCGTGGCTGGTGGTGGCGTTCACGGTGGAGCGGTTCGTGGCGGTGCTGCACCCGCTGCGCCGCACCGCCGTCTGCACCACGGCGCGCGCTCGGCACATCATCGTCGGCTTGACCTTGTTCTCGCTCCTCATCAACCTCCCAGTTTTAAGGTTCGCCAGAGCCACCCCTGAGAATTGTAGCGTCGACGAGGAGTACATAGCGGCGGCGGCGAGCTTCAACCTGTTGGACACAGCAGTGGCGTTCACGGCTCCGCTGGGGATCATTGTGGTTTTGAACTCTTGGATCACAGTGGGAGTGTTCCAGCTGGAGCGACAGCGCACGCTGCTGCTGAAGGCAGAGGCCCCGAGGCCGGCGCGGCTGGCGGCCTGCCCGCGCAGTCAGCAGCGCGTCACCCGCATGCTGCTCATCGTGAGCTCCGTGTTCGTCGTGCTCAACCTGCCCGCCTACACCATGCGCATCATACTCTACGCCTACGACTGTAGCATGGTAAGTAAGTTATGTTTTGTAAGCTTGCGATCATTTGCTATTCAAATTAATGGTAATAATAGACCGATTCGTTCGTAAAAGATGCTGATTTGGAAAATAATATTTATTTTTAGTAAACATTTGTATTTTATAAACATTGAATAGGTAGATATTCACAAACAGAGGGTCGTATTTATAACAATACATTTTTTGTATACTAATAGAAATCACTTCATAGAATGGCAAGTAACAAACGGACCTTTCAAAAATACGTTGTTGTTAAACCTATAGGTAAAAAAAAGCTTAGTGTAAACAACTAAAAACTTCTCCAAATTACTGACTTTCTGGCAGCTGGACTTCACTATAAATAATTACGTATTATACTCATTACTCATTATATTATGTTTTAATATATAGGCATTTAATGTCGAGTTACGTAGCCATTATCCATCTTCGATGGTGAAATGAAACAACAAATCGGAACCATCGAGTGGTACAAACGTAAACTCAAGTTAAAAGATGTCATGACACATGTAAATCAGCACAAAAACACACCATCAACACAAACATGCCTTCAGAACAAGAACGCAAACTATCCAGACAACGTTTCAAACATTCTTTGTGATGAAACAATTAGGTCGCGACGTAATCGGAAGATACTCTCGTGTAGATTATGCAACGTGAAAATTCGATTTGTCGATCAAACAACGGCGAGATTGAATAATTAATGAGTGTTGTGTTTTACTGGACTAACGTTTAAGTACATGGATATTATTTCACACTGTGTCGAATATTTTGCTAAAACTGCACAAGAGACTGTTGGTATGTCGAAAAAAATACAATTTGGTTTCAATAAGAGTGTGACGTGGAATAAAAATAAAAAACTTTTAGGTAGGTATAAAGTAAATCATAAACTGAATCGAGCTATTATTCTTTATTTAAAATAACGCCCATTGTGGTATTGTTATACATTGAAGCATACTAATTTGGAAAGAATTAATAACTCGTCATTTTGATTTCAATGTGAATTGTAAAATGCGAATGTCAAGTTGGCAGCAGCGCGAATGTTGTTTATTCATTAGTATTATTATCAGGGAGAAATTTCATAAAACAGATTAGGTATCGTCGATTTGTCAAAGGAAATAATATACTTACACTCGTAAGCAAAAATTCCGGGTCAGATATAATTTTGTATACAACACATCTAAATATCACAAGTAAAAAAGTTTTTTTTTTAGAATATAAAATAACCAAAGAAATTGTCATACAGTATTTTTGTAATGTATAAAATACAATATGACTACTTTCAGAATTGTATAATTTATATGAAGTTTTATATATGACGAAATTTATGCTCACGAGTTATGATATGTCCCAGGACATAATATCACAACTACTGGTTACAAAGCAAACTTAAATCACTTTATCTACAGTGACGATTTATTACTACAAAAGGTATAATAAACAGTGTAAAAAAAATACGATCTTTTCTGCTAAGAAACTAAGAAGAAATAAACTAACTTTTCTGGCTTCTGCGAGTTTATAAAAATCTAAAAACTGTCAAATCAATGTTCTTTTATAGAACTATCCGTCCGTACCAATAAAGCGCTAGTATTAAAGTTCCCGATAATATATTTAAAAATATTCCGAATACCTACAATTGTAACAAAAACTATTTTATTTTATTAAGCTTTCTACGTACAAACACTGCTACCAGACACAAAGACCGTGTAAATATCAAATTGTGAATTAAATATAAATAGAGTTAGGTTAAATATAAGTTATTTATAGAATGTATCCGGATGTCGGGATAAATTATAGCCCACGTGTAAGCTATATACACACATCAAAAGTGTCTAGGGATCAAGTACATTTTAGAAGATTGCAATCAAGAATATATT